>CALNHX010006021.1:0-96734 GCA_940337035.1 Agriotes lineatus | reverse complement strand
CTGGTTAATCGTTATTATCTTGTTACTAACGTTCATTAACCTGTTCGTTTCTTCGATCTAAAGGATTACAGGTAGGTGGTGATTTGGTTGGTACCTTTGGTTTATGTTGTGCTTAAGGACTGGCGCCCAAATTCTTACTGCCTGTGAGATTACTTTATAACTCTAAAGACTGCTGCCTAGTCCTTACTTACACCATAATTCTTCCGCGAGTTAGAGCTAGCTATGGCTGTGCTAACCCTCATTTAAGGGTTTTACATGCGTTCTAACAACATTCATGATTTCGACGTGTGGCTTTTAACAGCTACAAATTGACATTTTCTTTTTCTAGAATTTTTCCGTAAGTTTGTTATGCTTGCTCTATCAAAAGCTATTTCTAGATTTATAAAACACACGTGTACAATATTTTTGTGCTCTATTTAGTTATCTACTGCAAACTCTCTAATGGGAAAATAGCCAGAGAAAAAAATTGTCCAATAACAAATATTTGGGTCGAGTCTGACTTTTTAGTTTGCTTCTCAGTTTTGTTTATAGAATTATTATTTGTATCTTTTTAAGCATTTGAATTCCGGTATATATTTTGAGCGCAGAGAAAGAAGACAGAAGGAATTAGTATTTTCGTTTGGTTAAACCCCGATTGCTAAAGTCAGCGCGGGGTATGTCAATTCAGTCAGTTCAGAATCGAGATGTGGCCGTTCATTTTTAAAGTTGTGTTTGTGATGTGAGTGTACCGTTCCGAAACGTAACTATTTTTCTATAAAACATTTACGGTTGTAGGCACGATCTAGCTTCCAAGAAATGCTTGCTACTAAGTTCGACATTCCGAATTCTGGGCCTGATGTACCTCGGAAATTTCATATCTCTAATCGGATTTAAAGGAACTACCATCTTGAATGAACGCTTTGTATCGCAGTCATCTCTAAAGAAACCTTCCATGCAGTTTTTGAAGTAACGTTGTTTATTCCTGAACAAAATTCTGGAGAAAACCTTTTGCTACATGGCTTATAGCATTGACGCCATTCACCCTGTGGAGCTACCGTTTTTGGTCTGTTTTCGAGCCCGTCTTTATCGCTTAACTTTGGCGGAGAGCGTGTAAGTAGTTCGGTTTAGTGTTTGCATAATTTTCGTATTTTACCTCTGATTTAACTACATTTCCGGATTATTTTCTTTCTGTCTGTTTAATTGGTTATGTCTCAATAATTTTTCCTTTACACTGGTTTCGTGCTTTTGCCTTAATTCTTGTTTTTGCACAGTTTTATATCCTTTACTTTTTCCTTTTAACAATCTCATTTTCTTATGTACCGTTGATGGTCTTCAGCTTTAACACTGAGCGTCAGTAGATAGTGATGGCTCTCGATTTCAACATTAGTACACTTACTAAATAATAGTCTGTAACTGACTTCTCACCTCTCATAGGTTACATTTCTATTGAATTCTACACAATTTAACCTACTTTTAAACATTGCCGTCATGATATCAATTTCGTATGTGGTTTATACCAAATATTCTTATTTATTCGAAGTTAAAATTACTATCTTATTTTTCGTTTACTTTTTACCGCCTTAATTTTCTTCTTTTTTAAATATACTTCTAATAGTTTGCAGGGAATAGCAGAAAATGATGTAACAATCAAGAAGCCACATCAATTTAAGAATGGAAAACATACGTTTTACCAATTATTGTCTGCTATAGGAACTAGCAACACCGTTGATGTTCCTGTTGTAAGACTCAAAAGCTGTATAGATGAAGAAGAAACTGCTCCCACAGTATTTTTGTTGCCAGGAATTGCGGGAACATCAAGCATATTTGAATCTTTAGCATCAAAGCTGCACTGTCACAGTTTTTGCCTGCAGTTAATACAAAGTGATATGGCCGACTTACGTATAGAAGACATAGCTAAGTCGTTACTATTGGTGAGTAGAAAGGTAATAATACCGAGATATATCCAATAATCGATTATCTTGTAGCACATCCAAGAAAAGTTACAGAATACAACTCAGTTCTTACTTGTGGCTTATTCATATGGATGTATCATCGCTCTTCATATAGCTTCGTTGTTGGAAAGGAATAACTATCGAGGAACTGTGGTATTAATAGATGGTGGTCCTGCAATTCTAAATGAATTGGTGGGATGTCAAAGAAAAGAGACAGAGGCTGAGTCTGTTATGCATATCAACATTATTTGCAGTTTAATGGAACTCCACATTCCACATGACATTCTTAGCAAATACAGAGTGAGTACTTTCTGGCTACTAGTTACGAACAATAGTAACTGTAAAACAATTTCAGGAAAATATGCTAAATTGTAAAACATTTGAAGATCGTGTAAATATGATACTGACTCACCTTCCAAAAAACGCTGCTCACTCTAAACTCTATCTGAGACAACTATGTATGTCCACTTATGCTCGGATAAGATCAATTGTATTGTATCAGCCCAAATTTAGTAAGCTTAAATCAGTTGTAAAGTTATGTAGACCGTACTTGCCCCTAGTAGAAAACTTTGACTATGACTATAAAATTCAGGAACTTTGCGAAAGGGTAGTAGAAGTAAAAACGTTCAAGGGCGACCATTTGACTATACTCAAAAATGGTAAACTCAGTGATGCAATTAATAAAATTATTGAAGAAAGTAGTTATGTAGATGGAAAGACGTAGGCAAGCTTCCCAAATTATTAATTTCTTTACGCAGTTTGTACAAAGAGTGAATAAAATGTAAAAACATTGAAAACACAGTTTTACTTAATTCTATGGTAAAGTTTTTAACGAAAGCTCGGTACTATATTCAGACCTCCCTGCCCAATATAGGATTAACGCTGGTCAATCCTAGGTCATTGCCAACTGGTTGAAACAAATTCTAAGTTCGGTTACATAATAAAACGGTCTCTTCAGTTAACCTCTCTCCATCGGGGCGATGAAGGCCTCTTTCATGTCTTTCCAGTTTTTCCTATTATGGGCTTTTTGGTACCAGTTCAGCCCTGCCTATCTTTGCAGGTCGTCGTACCAACGTTGCGGTGGTCTTCCCACGCTTGTTTTCTCTCCCAACGGTCGCCATCTTGTTATTTTACTGCCCCACTTATCACTATGTTGAGCAACATGTCCGGTTCACTGCCACTTAAGGGAACATATTCTCTATTCCTAATATTTTTCTCTCAATTGCTTTCTGATGTACTTGCATTGTGTTTGTTGTCCTTTTATTTAATACCCAGGTTTCACATCCGTAAGTGGTAACAGGGAGGATGCACTCATTATAGATTTCTGTTTTTAGTCTTGGTAATTTCATTTTCGTCACATAATTTAGTTTTCCGTAGGCTGCCCGGCTTAGTCTTATTCGTCTTTTTATTTCTGTATCTTGGCTATGCTTCTTGAGAGTCATTTCTTGCCCTAAGTATAAGTAAGATGCCACTATATTAACATGATTTTCTTCTACAATTAACATATTTGAGTTTTTTTGTTGGTTTATCATAATAATTTTGGTTTTGTTTGTATTCATTACAAGGCCGATTTTCTTTGCTTCCAAGTTCAGTTCTTCTAACATTTTTTTTAGGTCATCTTTGTCCTGCGCAGATATGCTAACATCATCAGCAAATCTCAAGTTGTTTAGTTTTTTTTTCTTGTATCATGACTCCTCGTTGTTCCAAGTGGAGATTCTTAGAAACATCTTCCAATACCAGCGTGAATAGTTTTGAAAAGATGATGTCGCGTTGTCTGACTTCTCGTTGCATTTGAATTTTATCTGTTGTTTTGTGATTTTTTATTCTCATTGTAGCTTTGTTAAATAAATCGATACTTACAACAAAACCAAGCTTGCGCCGCCTCAAGAAAGTTAGGACATCGTTTGACTGAAACGGAAAAGCGAAAATCCTTTCCGGGAGTGTTAAATCGGATGTTTTGATTAGTCGAAAAGCTACGAACCTCGACGGTATGTAATGAGGACTGCACGGCTAGATTACAGTAGTGACAAAGGGGGGTCGGACGATACGCCAAGGGCTAGCTAAGGGGGACGGAATTTTTGCAATACTTTTGGTACTGACGTGTGAACCATCTCTTCGCCAACGGAAACCTATATTTATAATCAACAACGACGGGTTACTGTCGACTGTTGTACATTAATTAACACAACATACAATAAAACAAAAAGGATACTTTTATAATATTCCACCCTTGTGCTCATTAAGGGTATAAAGATAATTTACTAATTAACTTTCTGGTAGCTAGTCGAGTCGGAGACAGGGTCAAGATTTCCCAGATATACATAAGAAGCGTAGCAAACCAAACACAGGATAGCTTTAAACAATTTAATATTGGTGCTCAGAACTATTTACAAACATAATCATAAATGTATAATTGAAAATTAACATGTATTTGTAAAATAAAAATAATCTTCGGTCTTCCGTTGAGCGTTTTGCGCCTTTTCGCTGCAACCCGTCGTACAGCCGCGTAAACGGTGGTCTCTGGATAGCCCCCTTGGGAATTCTTGTAGAGGACGCCGCTGGTGGCTTCTGGAACGGCTTCGAGATAGGCGCGCGTTCTTCACTTGGCCCTCAGCGAAAGAGTTTCGGGCACATGTTGCTGTAATGTCAGGTTAATTAATTAGATATCAGATTCTTGCTTACGTTACGGCGGTTTCCTAAGGGATTGGCCCTTAGTCGGAGAATTCGCGGTGTGATGTTTTAGTGTACAGTGCGGAGCCACGAAGATTCGCTGGAGAGATTCACCTGGTGAATGTCCTTGACCTAGCTGTAGTTGCGTAGGAGTT
Source organism: Agriotes lineatus (assembly GCA_940337035.1). NCBI lineage: Eukaryota > Metazoa > Arthropoda > Insecta > Coleoptera > Elateridae > Agriotes > Agriotes lineatus. Next base: position 91,978 of record CALNHX010006021.1, on the reverse strand, counting down.
GACCTCGAGCTTCCCTAGTAAGTAGAATTCTGTAGGCTAATATAAACATTAACCAACTCTTTCGAGGGGAGCAATTTAGTAATTATACGGGCTTTTGAACTAGATATTACGAGACGCTATTGTCATATGTTAATTGCATGAATTTTGGTGAACTAATTATTTGCAAGAGGATATTTAGGTTGCTTGCTAAGCAAGTTATTTACATAGACGGGCTCAGCGGTCTCTGACTTGAGGCGTCGCCGGCCGACACGTCTTAATGATTTGTAAATTAACTTATTAACAAAATAGGGGTTTCTTTAATTACTTTATATCGACGGGCCTAGCGGTCTCTTAATAGAGTCGTCGCCGGCAAACACGTCTTAATGATTTAGCGAATTAAATTATCAACAGATTTGGAATTATTTAACTTAATTTACATTAAATTACTAATGAATTCGGATTCCTTTATTTAATTTGGATCTCGGGGAAACAAGTTAAAATAAGAGCAGAACGGCGGAGCGGCTCGCAAGCGAACTTCGTCCCGTACCAATTCTACAGGATATCGGACAGGTTTCAGGTTGCAATCGTGAAGGCGGCCTTCTCGTTGAAGAAGTCTTCGCCTGTCGCCGACTACGGATCAGGTCAGGAAATTGAATCTAAGGTTGTAATTAAATAACTAGACAGGACGGACAGGGATCGGGGTCTAGGAGGGAAATGGATGCTGGTGAAGGTGTCGGTGGACAAGTGGATGAATCCCATTAGGAGCGGTCGTGAAACTGCTTATAAGTGTTTGCCTTCGGGCTTCGTGCAGCGAACAACTTCCTCGGAGGGTTTAAGAGGGGGACCGGCGCAGAGATGCGCAAACGTGGAGCGGGGGATCCGTTGATGACGCGCCGTTATCGCTGGACGGGCGTTTCAGATCTACAGCCCCTGATAATCAAAAATCGCTGAGGGTGAACGCGCTAATTAATTTTAATTTAAAAACGCGTTCGCTCGGGGCGAAACGTTACACTTTTAACGAGCTATGTATGGAATAACGTCAATAAACGAAATGACATAGACGCAATCAAATTAGTTCTGATTTATAGAGGACGTCATTATATATACAAGCTATCTATAATGATTTTATCCACCCAATGCCAGAGTACCTTCATCTTCTCATCCTTTTGCCTTTCGAATTTGTAGCATACCAGGCGTCGCTGAAAGAGCTAAATTCAGCGACAAAATGTTTTGAAACACTTCGTACACACTGCAAAGGTCACCCTTGCTGCGTGCACCATTGTACACACATCCCGACAATGGGGTGATGAATCTGGTCTTTGAGGATGGTGTTAAATAAAAACAGCGATGCTGTATGGACTGGGCCAACACCGAATTGTCTCGAAAGGTGGGAACGGGTAACTGTAATTCGAAGAGTGATTTAATTTACGACACTTATTACAAAAAAACCTTTGTTATTTGTGATTATTAAGGAGTCCCTAAAATTGATCTGGCTGTTGCCCATGGTTAAAGAAAGACTTTGCGATAAAAGCATCTACCGCCAAGCCACACCGAACCTATTCACCTTAATGTCTCTGAATCAGTGTGAAAACAGTTCTGTGAGTTTCTATTTAACCAGCAGTTCCAGAACTACAGATATAGCTAACTTTAATTCATATCGGACTAGCAACCCATGCAAGTCTATCTCACAAAATATTTAAGGGCGGGTTTAAGATTTGTGAGAAAGCAATCTGCATGCAATTCCGTTGGGGCAGCGAATTTTATATTAATCCCACCTCGGACTAGTAGCCTGAATATACTTTATGTGACTTTCTTTAGGTCGTCAATGTTGATGGCTTCATAGGTCTGATGCCCGCACTTCATGTATTTAGTCTTTTTGGTGTTAACTCGTTGTATTTATCCAAATGAGTCTTCCACTACTGCGTTTGGTCTTCGAGCTGTTTATATATTTCCTGACCACAGGCACGCGTCTGGATGTCGGCAGTTGTATCCATACAAAAAACGAAGAGCAGAGGTGAGAGAAGCATTTCCTGGTGTACGCCGACGGTGAAGGTTCCAACTCGGCCACGCACGACTCACTCAACATAGGCGTCACGGTTAGTATGCGATCGAAGGACGTGCTAGATGAGATCGTGCCTTCTCCAGGTCGAGCAATGCCATATGGCTAAGCTTGTCCTTCTCCCGATGTCTCTCCAGGAGCAGCCTGGGTGCGTGATTGTCGTCTGTCGTTCAACAGCCTCACTAATCTAGCAAAATTGTGAGGATCTTCATCATCGCGGTGTTAATTACACGTTCGAACATCTTCATGACATGGCACACAGAAGACAGTTCGGCCGGTAATTGGTCTTGCTCTTCCAGATGGGTAGTGTTGTTGTGGGGTCATCCAAATCGATAGGGCCTATGCCTTTGCTGACTAAACGGTTAAAGAGTCGGATGCTTAAATGCGGGAGTCGAATGCATCCGTCTTCAAATATATTTTGAATATGTCCTAATCTGCCGTTTGACCCGCCCTGAAAGCTGATGGAACTGGTATAAATTATTAGTTACTGAAAAGGTAGGGGATGTACGTTCAACATTGTGTAAGGTTTTCTAATGCATTTTTAGTGTGCAACGAGTCTCTGTAATTTAGTTAAATAAAAAACTGTAAACTATCGTTGATTTTCAATATTTACACGTACAATTTTTAAGAATATGAAAACCCTCGGACACGAAAAATCTATAAGCACGTCAACATGAGCAACGTGTCAAACACGGAAACCGTACAGATACGCTGATCCTTACCGTAGCAGCACTGGGTAAGCACCATTGTAAAACAGGAGCCGCAATGAAACCGTTAAAACATTTTTAACTTTAAGATATTACGATAGAACCCCTCCAAGTATTTGTAATAATAACAAATTGTCACCTCAATAATTTAATATAGAGTGTCGAAGCATATGTATAATAGCAATTAAATAAATTATTTACCTTAGGTATATAATTATATCCTTTACAAATTAAGATAACCTAGCCAAAATTGTAATATGTTCAATTTTAGAATAAACTGGGTACTTTATGTGAGAATTCTGATATATAGTTTCTGATATGTAATACTTAAAGTTTCCTATCGGAAAACTTTGTTACAAATTTGTTCACAAAGTTATATTTATTGTAAATTCTAGATTTCAACTTTTTATGTTCAACTGTCAACATATTTCTCAACTTCAATTATTCAAAAGTTACTTTATCACTAGTACGTTTTCCAATTTGCGTGAACTTATGTCATAGGTCTGGAACTAGCAATAAATTTGCTCGCGAAGAAACGCTCAGTAACTACAAATCGACCAGAACACCAACGTATTCTAATCACCAAATTATTTATAATAAATACTTTATCTATTATATGCAAGTATTCGACTGCTATATAAAGCTGTAGAGAAATATATGTTATAGAATTTTGACGACAATCTGTGCACTATGCTTACCCCTCACTATGTTATTTGGGCTTATGATGTGTTTGCAAACATTACATTTTCTCTCAGGAACGATCGTGAATGACTCACAGGAAAATCACTGACGACTCTGTGAACATAACACCAATAAAATAGGGTCGCAGCTCTTAGCAAAATTTTCTAAACGGTGTTAAGCTGACAATGAAATTGGAACTAAAATTCATACCATGTATTGCGAGACTGTTAACGTTAGTGTATGTAAAGCCAATGTAATTTTAACCAATGGTCATTGTTATTAACCGGCACAGCTGAAAAATGGTTTAACTATATAAAATAATTGGAGTTCAAAAGTTGTGGTCTTTTTTATGCAAAACTTTACTTAACCAAGACAGGAATAATATTAGGAATGTTTTTGAGTGCTATCTGTGAACAGTAAGTTTTAAGAAGCAGCATATTTACAAATTTACCTGTTAATCCTAGGTTTTACCAAAGCGTAAGTAATGTAAAGCATGCAAAATAACCTTTCCAAGGAGAGATAGTAGAATGATCAATAGATTAACTAATACATACGTATAGCCAAGAAAATAAGTTAAAATCTATCATTGATCTAAACAAAATATTATCTTCTACTTGGATTACGTAATTAAGCAAACAGCCTCCTTTTATGCAATTGCATTATTTTAGATACTTACATAAAATTCTCCAAAAATGAAAGTGGTTGCATACATTACTTATATTATTGATTTTTCTTGTCATTCCTCTGACTAATTTTCCAAACTACATTAAACTAGCATCAGTTATGCAAAGTACCTTACACAATTAATTATAATTTTCCCTAATAATATTTTGACACTTAGTAGATCAAGTATATTATAACGTCGTATTTTCAAGGGTAATAATTATAATAAGTAATAGGCTTATTATCGATCATTTTTCTATGAATATTATGAGTTATAATCCCAAAGCCGAATTTTCTTACATTGAGATTGTAACGAAATGATATTCATTAAAAAATTATAGGTTATTAGGCGCACTACAAATTATACTGAACAAGAGAATATAATGGTTTAAATATAAACTAGGAAAAGGGTAATACTATTTTATTACTTTACTATCAATGCTAATGATCGATGTTTGTTCCTAACAAACTTTTAGTTGCTTTTTATGTTTAAAATGCACGACACTACCTAAAACAACTAACATTTCTAAATTATTTAATTTGACAAGTGAAACAAAGCCATGATGTCAATTTGACGTAATATTCTACTCGCTTAATGTTTTTGGGCTTCACGTATTATGGGACACCGTTAATAAACAGGTAAGCTTTGGTAAAATAACTATTTGATTGAGTATAGCTGTAATATGTTTATTCCTCCAAAATACATAGATAGGAGTTCAATAATTAGAATTATTTTAGAACAACTTCACTTCTATTAACTTCTTATATCCTATAATTACTTTAGCACGATCTGTCGAAGTATTACTTTCAGGACCACAATTTTTACTGATTTGCAATCTTTGCCGATCCCGACCAAACCAAAATTATACGATAGGATTTATGAACCTGCATAAATACATGTGAAATACAGTTTAGTGAAAGTCTATCGCAGAATGGATGTAAACATGCTATCTCAAGAACGACACACTCTATCAAGATGATTCCTGCGCCATTTTGTGTGGAATATTAATGCAACGAACTCAGATTTGTATTTAATATATCAGTAATAGCCGTTAAGCGGCCACGTTGTCACGGTGGTATAATGGTGCAGAGCAGCTGGGCTGCTGGGCTTAAGATCAGAAGCTCAAAACCTGGTACTTTCAACAGTTGATAAATGTAGATGACATTTATTTTAGAAACAGACAACAATCAATACACTATAAACACCTAAAATTTCAACCATCACATAAATACACACGGACGTAAAAAGTAATTCTTTAATTAACAAGTTCCTAACAGCAACATAATTTCCATTATTTCTGATTAAAATGAATTAGCATGTCAGCCATTATGATCTATTACTTCAATAAGAGGTAAACTAATCATGGTGTACTTCAACCTGAATATACTCAATTCAATGTACATAAATTTAAAAAAAAACAATTACTAACTTAAAGTCATTGTTATAGCCACTAAAATGGCCACACAAGCTCGTACATCAGCTTCGTTGCAACAAAATTCTAGTGATATATGTACAGCTTTATATCCTTCTTACGTTTTTCATAAATGCCTGGCTATAGATCAATTTAGAATCAGTGGAAAACCCAATCGAAGAGTTTTAGCGAATGTAAATAATGGAAGTATGGGCAAAGTTATATTCTACATTCTGCTGCAGTTTGGCATTGTGCTTAACATATATCTTGCTCACACATACATACTGGATACAACGAACATTATGTATTGGTTCGTATTGATATATCAACTTTATGGAGATACGGTACTAGTTTTCGCCATAGTAGTCTGTAATCAATTATATGGGAACATTCTAATGCAAACATTGAATCAAATATTAACAATCGACCACAAAATTAGACAGATAGAAGCAGTATATAATATCAGTATTAGAAATATTTCTTGTTGTTGGATAATATGTAACGTTGTGATGATTACTTTTCTTAACAGTTTTGGTGACTATGTTCAAAACGGACCAATGGCGTATCACTTGGGAACAATTATTTATATAATCATAAATTTTTATAAAGTCTGTTTTGGAGTCACATTTCGATGTTGGATGTATTCACTAAAATTTAGGTTTAAACTCCTGCATTTAGATTTACTTCAAATTCATAAAGAAACTATATTGAAAAATAAAACCACAATAATTCGAAATGTAACTGGTATTGCCAAGCAGTTGATTTCCATCAATGTATCGATCAATAGAATATACTCTGTTCCTTTACTGGTGAACTCAGGCTTTGATTTTCTCATGATACTCACGTACATTTACCGTTATACTATTAATGACCATAGTAGCAAATATATACTGCTCAATGTGAGTGGAATGCTTTTCCGCTTGGTTGATATGCTATCCTTAATTATTATTTCTGCTGCTTTTGTGGAAGATGTAAGTAATATTATTAATTATTTTAATTTTTTTAATTTAATTACATAGGTATAGAAGTGTGCAAATGTTGGTTGGTATGCAGGTAGTTAAAAATAATACCATAATGGTACACTGAGAAGGCTAACGGAAAACCATGGGTTAATTAAATAAACACCTTGTTCCATTATCTCTTTCAGTACTATAGCTTCTTCGATATATAACTTCCGACCCATGTTCACAGACAATGTTTTCTTATTTTGTTAAACGCTATCACACCTAGAAGTTTGTAACACTATTTTTACACTCTGTATGTAGTGTGTCCAGCATAGGGATTTCGTAAACAGGGAGAAATAATTCGATTATATAAGATAAAATGATCAGCATCGCAAACGCTATGATCCACGTTTAAAATCTACAGGTATATCAAAATAAACTTGATCGCGGAAGCCCATGAAAGATTCCGACTACAGTGTACTTTATAAAACTAAGTACATTTGAACTTCAATTAACTGAACTATTAGTTCACGTGACTAACAGTCTAACCATCACCTACACAAATATGCAAAAATATGTAATTTAAACCAAATGTATACATTACATTAATAGGTAACATTAAAATAACAATGAAACAAGTTAAAGAAGAAAGTGAATTTTAAACACAAAAGAACGTGACAGTACTATGTTAGCAAAAAGCATGCTACAGATTAGGTAAGTTTCATTGCTTGCAATGGCTCTCGCGATCAAGTTTATGTTTGACCTCCCTGTAGAATTGTTCTTTAATTCCTACTATAGAGTATAATTCAGTTATTACATCCGACAGTGCAAACTAAATTTTCCCATTATTAAAGCACTTTTTAAGCAAATTTCGGATCTGAAATAAAGTGTTCTATGGGTGTTTGAAGTCTCAAGATCATTTGTTGTCTTACTTTTTAGATCATGCATATTTTTAGCGTCAAGCGATTAAGCAACCTTTTGTACTCGTACTTGCGGTTTGTTAGTTTGTCTTATCATTTTACGGACTCGTAAGTAGCCACAAGGCTTTCCGTATCTTTTTGAAATTCCTATTTCGCTCCGCTAACTTTCGTTGTGCCGATGTAGCCGTTGTTTCCTTCTGTTCAGTATTTTATGGCGAACTAATCGCTCCCACGTTTCTAAGTATAGACCAACACCAATTGTATGGTAATAATATTTGAAGTAAACTATTAGAAAAAAAAACGTCCACTTGCGAAGTATCTGAACCACGCTGTATTATGTAAATTCACATAGAAAAGCTTAAATATAAACAATGTGTATGTTTTAGGCCAATTTGATTAAAAAAGAGCTACTGAAACTTATGGTTACTACTAGCGACGCTGATTTAAACAAAGAAGTATACTCCGCGTACTTTAAAAATAATGATGTGTAACCGTTTTATTATTTTAGATCAACACTTTTGCCTTACAACTTCTCCACGATGATGTAAAGATTACAGCTGGAGGTTTCTTTGCAATTGATTTGCCACTACTATTTACGGTATGGAAACATATTAATATTACTTGGTATTACTTACATTTTTAGAAAGTTGTGGGTGTGTCATTACTTACACAACTAGACCGAGGGTATTTGAGTATCAAGAACTTTAGGTTAATTCTACACTATTATAATGAAGAAATATATTTTACAGGGTGTATGGGAATCTTGTAAGCGGTGAAAGATAGAAACATAGTTAATTTAGAAGAAATTTTCAGCACCTCAAATGTTATTATAGTGTACATTCATATTCTACATTTTTTCCTGTTTTTCTCAGCAACTGTAGTTTCTTTGATTCAGTTATTACTAACGATAGCTTGAAAGCCAATATAGATAATAGAAAGAATAATAGAGAGGGTTAAGAATGCAGGGCAAGGCTCCATTACGAACCAAGAACCAATACGCTGTGAATTGGCCGTTAATGACATCATAACCGAAGCTAATGACGCCATAGCTAGAGCGGTTTAGCTAATGACGTCAACGCTAGAGCGGGAGAACTCTCGAATCTACGCATGCGATGCTCGCGGTCGCAGTGGCGGGGCGATCTCATTTGCTAAGAATTGTGGTACTGTTCGAAACACTACAAATTAATAGAGAGAGTTATAAATGCAGGGTAAGGCTACATTAGGAACCAAAAACCAATAATACGCTGTAAACTGCCTGTTAATGACATCATAACCGAAGCTAATGACGCCATAGCTAGAGCGGGGGTTTAGCTAATGACGTCAACGATAGAGCGGGGGAACTCTGCTCCATGCAGGCGATGCGCGCGCAGCCGCGGTAGCTGGGAGATTTCATTTGCTAAGAATTGTGGTACTGTTCGGAACGCTTCAAATTAATAGACAGGGTTAAAAATGCAGGACAAGGTTCCATTACAAGCCAAGAACCAATACGCTGTGAATTGGCTGTTAATGACATCATAACCGAAGCTAATGACGCCATAGCTAGAGCGAGGGTTTAGTCAATGACGTCAACGATGAAGCGGGGGAACTCTACTCCATGCAGGCGATGCGCAGGCAGCCGCAGTGGCGGGGCGATCTCATTTGCTAAGAATTGTGGTACTCTTCGGACCGCTACAAATTAACCCAAGCTAATGACGCTATAGCTAGAGCGGTTTAGCCAATGACGTCAACGCTGGAGTAGGTGAACTCTCGAATCCACGCATGCGATGCGCGCGGTCGCAGTGGTGGAGCTACCTCATTTGCTAAGAAATGTGGTTCCTTTCGGACTGCTGAAAATTAATAGAGAGGGTTATAAATGCAGGGTAAGGCTACATTAGGAACCAAAAACCAATAAGCTGCAAATTTCCTGTTAATGACATCATAATCGGAGCTAATGGCGCCATAGCTAGAGCGGGAGTTTAGCCAATGACGTCAATGCTGGAGCGAAGGAACTCTACTCCATGTAGGCGATGCGCGCGCAGCCGGGTTGGCGGGGCGAGCTCATTTGCTAAAAATTGTGGTACTGTTCGGACGGCTACAAATTAATAGACAGGGTTAAGAGTGCAGGGCAAGGCTACATTACGAACCAAGATCCAATACACTGTAAATTGGTTGTTAATGACACCATAATGGAAAGTAATGACGTTATAGCTAGAGCGGGGGTTTAGCCAATGACGCCAACGTTGGAGCGAGGGAGCTCTCGACTCCACGCAGGCGATGCGCGCAGCAGCAGTGGTGGGGCGACCTCATTTGCTAACAACTGTGGTACTGTTAGGGCCGCTAAAATTTAATAGAGAAGGTTAAGAATGCAGGGCAAGGCTACATTACGAACTAAGAACCAATACGCTGTAAATTGGCTGTTAACGACATCATAACCCAAGCGAATGATGCCAAATCTTGAGCGGAGGTTTAGACAATGACGTCAACGCTGGAGCGGGGGAATTCTGGACTCCACGCAGGCGTTATGCGCGCAGAGCAGTGGTGGGGCGGCGACGTCATTTGCTAAGAATTGTAGTACTGTTTGGGCCGCTACAAATAATAGAGGGGGTTAAGAATGAAGGACTAGGTTACATTCGGAACCAAGAACCAATAAGCTGTGAATTGTCAATTAATGACGTCGTAATCGAACAACTGTTTTAATTAAAAATCTGGGAGTTGATGTGACTGCATGTCAAGATAGGATAAGCGAAGTAAGAACTCAAACTAACAATGCTGCAAAGGTCTCGGGCTCTTTGAAGGATGCTATTTGGGCTAAGAAATATATGCACCTGGAGGCAAAGGTGCCAATATACAAAACCTGTGTCCTCCCCGTAATGACTGATGCGGCAGAAACCAGAGCTCAGACCTCAAAAACAAAATATATGCTTAGAGATGAGAACATTAAGAAGCATACTGTAAAAGATAGAATTCCAACGAAATTAAGCAAACATGTAACACGCAAGATATAGTAAGATGGGTAAGGAAGAGAAGAAAAAGAATGGAATGCACACGTTTCTAGAGTGGGTCATGATAGACTCATAAAGATAGCGAGATATGGGAAGCCAACAACGCGCAGACCGCCGGGTAGACCTCCAAAAGGCGCTGGAAAAAATGCTGGAAATCAGCTTCACAAGGAAACTGAAAACCGGTGGTTAAGTTGGAAATACACACAAGCCAATGGCTAAAGACAAGACGAGAAGGAAGAAGAAGAAGATAGCTAGAAGCAATTTTAAGAAAACGATGAATATGAACCCCGATTACTTTATTGGTCTCTTATAGGCTCAGCACTATTATTTTAAAGAGCGCCATTTATTGATACTTTTATTCTAATTTGCAATAATATATAGTTTCATAGATATATTTTTAGAAATAAGGGAGGTATAAGCGAAAACCCAGTACTACCGCGACTGTGTCTACCTTATTAAATTGTTTATAAAATATTTCAGATGGTGGGGGCCGGAACAACGTACTTCGTTATTCTTACCCAGTTCGACCTTGCTGTTTCCTAGAGCTAAACTAAGGCAAACTCATACGTACAATATCGTTTAATATTTATTACTGACCATCACCTTCTAATAGTAATCTTGGAACTGTGTAAATATTTGTTACAATGCACTATGTATACACTTGTCTAATTAATTTTTAATAAAAATAAAGCACTAAATTATTATACCTTCCTTTGAATATCTTGTTATTGAAAATTTTCTTAACAAGCTATATTTTATATAGAAAAATCAAAGTAATATTGTCTGTCAACCAGTCATACTATGACATTGATTTTGTATTTTCTGGTTATATTGTACTTGTACTTAAACTACTTTAACTTAAACTGGCTTAAAAACAACTGCAATACGCTCTATCAAGCGTTATGAACAGTCACAGTACTTTAGAACGCGTGCTGATGTAAAACTGTCATAAGAACGCTGCTGTCAAATAAGCCAAACCAATTTCTAGTAAGCAAATATAAGCATCACGTCATCTTTTTCTGGGTATATTCTTCGCAGAATGCTTTGCCTTTCATTTAAAAAGAAAATTGAAATCGAAAATTAAATTGAGCAAGTGAAGATACATAACTAGTGCAAAGTTGTTAGCTCCACACAAAACAACCCTTATGACTACTTGGATACAATTTCCGGCCTGCTAGGTCAGGAAGACGGCTTGAAGTTCTATAAGTACTGACAAATGATTAAAAGCTAAAAGATCACCAACGAATCTTTTCTAAATTACAAGTGTATCCAGGCATTCAACTGAGAATTTGTAAACTCAAAATAGCACATGCAGTCTGAAAGAAAAGCGCAAATCAAGCACAGGTAGCAGTAACAAATAACGACACCTCAATGCTGATATCACAGTATAATTTCACTAATTTAGTAGCATTTGTTAAGTGATTTCGACGTCATTCAGCTATTCATGCGGTTAATTCAACAATAGGTTTTCAGAAAATTGGTTAAAATACGTTTCACATAAGAGTCGATTTCAATCTGAAAATTCCGAGAGCCGGCCCTGTAATTCTAAAAGCTGCTATCAATTCATTTAGTTCAAACCTTAGTGTGCACGTGGTCAATGGGAATCTTCTTCGTAAGCACTTTGGGACCGTTTACGTTTATTGTTCTTTGTTTGCGTTTTAACCCCCAACTTGCCTTCTGACGGACGTAATTAAGCTTCTAAATTATCGCTTGAAGTTCCTTGGTATTCTTTAGCGCCGAATTGGCGAAAAAAAAATGTTCTCGGATAATTCGCGGGCTTTGTTCTTTGTTTGACCTGATTACTGCTCGATAATTAGCCTTTGAAAATAAGGTTCTATAAATCTCTTGACGCTGCGTTATGCTTAAGCGCTGTTTCAGAAATCTATTCTGCTTTCCGGCTGTTATAGCTTCAAGATTTTCGTAGAACTCGTTGTTATCAGTATGACATTTGAGGACTGTGGAATGTTCGTTGTAAACTGGGGGCTTCCCCTGGTTCTTGCTAAATCAGCAATTGCATCACCGTTAAAGGCTTCTCTGTTGTGCTTTCAGCCCACACATTTTACGTCCAGTTTTGGAACCATTGGAAATAAAGTTTGATAAGACCCGAGTTAACCGCACCTATAGAAATGATGGCTTCGGAGTTCGAAGTTTTCTTCCGTTGTGCTCTTCACGCGAAGTCCGATTTGAAATTTTAATCCGTACCTAGCACCCCTGGTTCGTAGCTTGTGCCGCGAATCGGGGGAGCTTTTGCTAACATTTGGTGATTAACGTGGTGAATCCTTTTTGGCTCTTGTGCGAACCTTTGGGGTGCCTTGTGACACGCTAGTGGTCAGCAAAGCTCGAAGCTTTGAAGCAATTATTCTCGTGGAATTTTGAAAGTGCGCGCGGTGGGCGGTTGAAGTTACTCGGCGTTGGTAATAGACCGATTCGTCTCATTTAGCTTGCCTTCCAGGGAAGGCTTTGGCACTATTTGCCGATTTGATAGAGACGATATCTTAAAGCCTCAACTAACTTTTTCCGGTTATTGTGTGGGAAAACCATTGCTTAATGCATATCTGTGTCAACGTCGCGGATTACTGTAATTACGGGAGAACCCGCCGCGGTATAGTGTTGTTTGCTGTCACTTCGTTGATTGATGTTTGCTGCCGATTGTCTTCAATCCTTCGAGTTTCTGCTCCAACTGTTGCCTCTCCTGGAGAATTCGCTACACCTCTGGCACGTTTTACCAGGCCTCCACGAGGACGAGTACATCTGCACTTAAGACTGCATGCTGCAACTATCAGGTAGGCGCCTTGCATTGTACTAATTATGTAACTCTGGTGCCTAACTTAGTGTGCGACTATATTTTATTGTGCGTCAGTGCTCATAAACGCTGTGTACGTTCGCCAAAATTTATGATTCGTCTCAGTTAATGTTGACCAGGGGCTTTACTCCTGGCGTCCATTTTATGTCACTTGTTTTGGATAATATTGTGCTTTTTTGTGTCTTTGTAACTAGCCCTTAAGATTTTTTTTCGTGGGGCCCCCTTTTATATTCACGTAGGATTATCTTATTATTAAATTCAAACTCACCTCCTGGTGCTTATGTTTTAATGTACCGATTTGTGTAAACTGTCATTCTTCAAATAATAAACTTGTTAAAGTCAATTCGCTCTTTTTAATAAATTTTGAAACCCCCTCTGGGCCTTATATCGGTGCAATCTGGCGAAGGCCAAGTGTAACTAATTTGTAAAGTTAAAGCATGCTCTTTCGATTAAGCGAGCCCCGAGATTTGTGCCATTCAGTGTTCTTTTGTTATACTTTAGTGACGGTGGCCTTGAAGGTAAGTGATTTAACGACGAGGCCACCCGGCTACTCGAAGGAAGCCTGGTGAACAACACGCTGAGGGGTTCAGCAACGTACCTGGGGGACTCCTTCAAAGCTCGCGCGAGGTCTCTCGTTCTAATCACGCGAGTTATTCTTCCTTTAAGAACGAGTGGCGTCCTTAGGCAATCTTATTTTGAGCAGCGCATAGGGTAAGTGCTGTCGGTTTTAACTAAGCTTTCGAACCACGCCTTCTCGACTAAGCTAGACCGAGGGTAACTGGAGCGCCGTCATATGCTCCGACACATCAAGATCTGTGTTCTTTTCAGTAAAGCCGGCAAACCCTGTAATTTTTTTCCGATTTTGACAGTGCTTGTGATCGATGTCGATTCGAGCAATTAATTCTGTAACACATTTAGTACCAATGTCATGCAATTATTGGTCAAACCTCAACAAACTCGGCTTGCGAAAACAATAGCTTACAGCTACAGGTTAAGCAGATGTACAGAGATAAACTACAATTTAAAAACAAAGGCGGCTCCGTGGTTGGAAAATCATCATTCAGGTACGCAGCTCGTGAAACGAACTGTACATAGCCGACGGAGTCCGAAATTCTGACTGACTTCGGTAGCAATTAGTTGAAGCCTTCAGCACCGATTCACTGTTTCACAAAACATATTCTTAGTTTCTTCTGCTTGATCCCCTTCTGCACGTTAAGGGAGATTATGTAAAGGCCCAGATAAGCGAGAGCGATATGGCGCCCAAACATACGAAGGTCGGAATTTGTCAGCCATTTCTAAATTCGGCTTCTTGGAGTATTTTATAATTAATAATTACAATTTCGCTGTATATAGGCTTTCCAGTCATATTTTTTACGTGTGTTAGTTCATCAAATGGTATTCAGGAAGTTGGTGGTTCACAATTTCAAGCAACCGTAACGGCCATTTTAATCTTTTCGTTCATAATTATTTGTCTGAGCTTATTTAGAATTTCGGGATTTCGATTTCGATTTCGCTTTGTTCTAGAAAGTCCGTCATTTGGGGATTTCGAGCACAGCTTTGTTCTAGAAAATTCGTCGAGAGCTAATTTCGTCATTGGCCAAGGAGGCCCTACATTTTCTTTCCCTGATGATAACGAGGGATTCTAGCGTGCTACTCTCGACTTCAAACCTCAGCTCACACAATCTAGCGAGGAGCGCTCCGATTCCCAGCAATCAGCTTTCAAGCGAAGCCGTTAATTAAGGTAGAGTGCTGTATTTACATTTAAATCAATCATATCGCTCATCCGGAAGAAAAGTGACACAACTCAAAAATGTGCATAATTTAGTTATCCCGTAAAAACATCTCCAAATCATAGCCTTTTTGTCCCAGGAAAATCGTCACAAAGTTATCTCTTACGGTTTCCGATAGGTGGCGCAAGTGTCACTGTTCCATTGGTTACTTATTCACAAGCCTGCATTAGGAACAGCGACACATTTCAGTTGTGTCCCGACTGTGTTAGTGAAGCATTGCCGCGTTTCAGAAAAATCGTCACATCTCGAAAAGTGTCTTATAATTCTGTACAAGTCTTTACTAGAACAGTGTCACATTTAAGTTTGTGTCATTATTCCTGAAAAAGGTGAGTAATTTTTTGTATTCCTTATTTTTTAACTTAAGTTTTATTTTGAGAAGTGTCATTATTCTTGAAAACATAATTTAACATCTTAATGCCATGATGTCATTTTCTCAGTTGTGTCACTATTCTCGATAATATTTATACACATTTTTGTGTTGTTTCTGAAAATTATTTAGCTTTGTGACATTTTTCTGGAAACAAAACATCAAATAATTTCTAACCTATAATACTTACCTGTAGTGTTATTTTCAGATGTCCAACTGCAACATCAGATCTCATCTTATCCTTAAATTAGCTAAGGAAACAATTGCACTGCAGGATAATATTAAAACAAGTAGTAAAAATCATAATGATGAATGGAAAATTGTAGTCGAAGAAGAAACTGCCGACACAACCTCGGTTATTGCGCTTAATCCAGAAAAGATTGACGATGAATGTTATGATGCTAATAGTCAACAAATATCTGCTGTTTTAGAAGTTGAACCTCAACCAATAGAAAGTAATACAGTACAGTCATTCGAAGGTAAAACACACTTCTCTAGTTTTGTAAAATCGACATACTTACCTACACCTACCAATTTTTTGTTTAAATTCCAGAAGTCCAGCCTATAACAGATTTTGAATTTCAAGACAATCAAGATAGTTCCAAGACGATTCCAGAAAGCGTGGATGAAGGTGATCCATCATTATCAGATCCATATAGTACAGATGATAGTAATGCTGACCCCGATTACATGAGTGATGGAAAATCTTCAACTTCAAGCATTGGCAGTACAACTTTGAATGTTAAACCCAGCACTTCTTGCAACAAAAGAAAAACCAAAGAGAAACAACCTTCCGAAATCCAAATTAAGAAAAGGAAAGTAATGAATTTTACACAAGAAGAAAAGAACGGCAAGAAGCGAATATCTGATCCACAAAGATGGATAAAGAACCGTGCAAAAGCGTTAAGAAACACAGGGGAGTCCTATTTATCAGTTTCAAAAGGAAAGAAAGTTATTGCAGCCCGAACTTTACTACCCCCATGCACCGATAAATGTAAATTAAAATGTTACAGCAAGTTTGTCGAAGAAGATCGTAAGCAAATATTTAACGATTATTGGAAGCTAGCTGATTTGGAAAAACAACGACATTTTATTTCCGCTAGTATGACAACAGTCACTCACAAATACAAATACGTGAGGGAAAATAGTCATAGACGTCCAAATAATGCGTTTCATTTCGAAATTAGGGATAAGAAAATCCACGTTTGTAAAGAATTCTTTAAAGCAACATTATGCATTACCGATAGGCCCATAAGGACTGTTATTGCAAAAAGAAATCTCTTCACTGGACAAATGTTGTCCTCCGACTTGCGAGGGAAGCATGGGTGTCATTTTAAAGTAGATAATGAGATAAAAAATGGTATAAGGCAGCACATAATGAAAATTCCGCGAATCGAAAGTCATTATTGTCGCAGCCACACTGAAAAAGAATATATCGAGGGGGGGAAAACTATAGCAGATCTCCATAGAGATTATGTTAAAGACTGTGCTGAACAAAACAAACCTTCCGGAAATTACATGATGTATTGCAGGATATTTAACGAAGAATATAATCTTTCCTTCTTTGTTCCAAAAAAGGACCAATGCGAGGTCTGCGTTGGTTATATGAATGCTTCAGAAGATGAGAAGAGTCGGCTGCAAGAATATTATGATACACATAGGCTAGAAACGGAATTATCAAGAAAAGAAAAAGAAAAAGATAAAACATCAGCTGATGGTAACAATATTGTTGCAGTGTATGACCTCCAGGCTGTATTACCTTGTCCATCAGGTGAAGCAAGTTCATTTTATTATGTTTCAAAACTAAATGTTCTAAATTTGACTATTTGTAACATAAAAACTAAGGATGTACAATGTTATGTCTGGCACGAGGGAGAAGCTCAGAGAGGCGTGAATGAAATAGGAACCTGTGTTTTAAGATATTTGGAGAGTATTCAACAAAATATTATAGATAATAATAAAGAAAATAGTTTTGAAAATAACCAAATTGCAAGAAAAAATATTATATTCTTCTCCGACAACTGTGCTGGGCAACAGAAAAACCGTTTTATGATAGCGGCCTACATGTATGCGGTACAACATTTTGATTTCTTGGAGAGCATAACTCACAAATACCTCATTACAGGGCACACCCAGAATGAGGGTGACAATGCACATTCACTGATAGAGCGTCAGATAAAAAGATCAAAACGATCTGGACCGGTATATATTCCAGATCAGTACGTGACACTTATAAGAAGTGCAAAAAAATCGGGTCAGCCTTATAAAGTGGATGAATTGTGCCACAAAGATATTTTTGACGTAAAACAGTTGGCTTCTGACTTTGGATTACATTCTTTTCCAAAAAAATGCTAATGGCGAAACAGTAAAAATATCTGAAGTGAAAGTAATCAAGGTCATGAAGGATTCTCCAGGGACATTATTATATAAAACTAGTTACCAACAAGAAGAGTTTCAAATTATGACTATAAACCGAAGAAAGAAAAACAACAATAATGTACAATTAAAAAATGTTTATACTCGTAAGGTTGGCATTGCAGAAAAAAAGAAGAGTGGATTATTGGCATTATTTAAAAGAAAATTTAAGCCGATACCATCCAGTTACCTGCCATTTTTTGAGGCACTATAACTGTAACAATTTATAAAATAATAAATACGATTTGAAAATTGTCTTTATTTCGTTTTGTAACATTTCACTGAAAAGTAACAAAAAGTTCACAAGAAAAGTGACACAATTCAAATTATGGGTAGAAAAAGAATTTTTTTGACTTGCTTTTATATTATAATTACTTATTTCTTAGTATAATGTGAAAAATTATTACAGCATGGTTCAACATTTTAAATTTCAAGTTTGTAACACTACGCACTAAAAAATTACAGTATATTTACGTTGTTCAAAAATTTTAAATGGCGTTTTCAGAAATGTAATTTTTTGACTTGTGTCACTTTTCTTCCGGATGAGCGATATGTATAAGTTATTCTATTCCTATCAGATTCACTCTTCGTAGATTCTCCATATTTCCTCTTATTCTTTAAATTTCTTCTTTTCTACTTCTCGTAGATTTTATGTCATATAAACCCTTCCATACTAAAAAATTGATATGAAAATATTATTTAAAAGGGTTTATTTTTCCTATTTTTCCATTTTACAAATTAAATTACATGTTTTGAAGATACATTTTATACGTAACTAAATATAACAACCTTTTTCCATAGTAATAATCTTTATGCTTATTTTTACATTTTAACACTCTATATAATTTTAATCCACTTATTTTAATACCCGGTGTTTTAAATAACTTGAAAAATAAGTATTCATTCTTCCATTTTAATGCAAATAATCTTTACATCATATTATAGTCCCTTCCTGTGTCTTTGAAATTACCAGTACTAATAATTCTGATTTTATTTTAAAATACATAAATTTATTTTTGCTATTCTATAGAAATATTTTTAATCATTTTAATAATATGTACATTATGTACAATGTTAAACCCTCACACCAAAACCAATACAATACTTACGACTGTTGATTTTAAGTTAATTATCACGCTTCACTTGAACTTTCTCTACTTATTTAACTTCAGGAACTATACAATAACCAATGAATTTGCATTATCTTGCATTATTACACCAAACGTTTACACGAAAATTAAAGAATTTATTAGATATAATGTGCTGTATAATCATTTACAAACAAAATATAGTTTAATTTTACATTAGTTTGTATAATACACGAGTAGAAACAAAAGAATTTTGAAATAAACAAATTAGGGGAATCCACAACATAAAATGTATGATTCGTCAGACACCCTGGTTGTTGCATAAACCCTGTATGACACGACGACACGACGCTAAATTTTGGGCAAAATTTACTTGTACATTTTCAAATAAATTTACTGATAATTTTTTTCCAAAACACAATTTCCTGTTGCTGCTAAATTTGGCATGCGCACATGCGTAGTAGCAAATCTTTTAAGTGTAAACAGTACCCTCTAGAGGGTATTGGTTGAAGTATGCGTTTGTTTTCATGTTATTTGTCGGTTATTAGCTATTTTCTGAGGTTGGGTTAAGGCATTTACCTTAGATACCCCTAAATGTATCTTAGATAGGAGCGCCAACATTAAAAACGTGAGGAAACAATGCTAACAAAATGCAGGTTATGTTGATGTTTATATTCCGCGTCATGCGCTGCAGTTTAGTCTGATTACGATACTTCTGCGGATTTTACACGCATATTTACCAGAAAATTTAGAACAAGTTCTAAATAATTTACATGAAAATTGAGCCCAAAATTTAGCAGCCAATTTTCTGTATGCAACGGTGCTTAATATTTTTCTGAAAATTTACAAGTAAATTTTCCATAAAATTTAGCGTCGTGCCATACAGGCTTAAGATATAACTAACGAAAATATGTATAACAATTGTTGAATTTTCTTACTGCACGCGTTCTTGAACTGGTGACGCCACCCTGAGGTTATCTTTCTAAGTTTTTCTCCCATATGTAATTTCACATGTTTAACTAAATTGCTTTTCTGAGCTGCTTTATAATGGCAAATTAAACAAGAATAAGGTTTCTCTCCTGTATGTATCTTCACATGTTGAACTAAATTACTTTTTTGAGCTGTTTTAAACTCACAAATTGAACATGAATAAGGTTTCTCTCCTGTATGTATCTTCACATGTTGAACTAAATTACTTTTTTGAGCCTTTTTAAACTCACAAATTGAACATGAATAAGGTTTCTCTCCTGTATGTTTCTTTATATGTTGAACTAACTGACTTTTATTAGCAGTTTTATACTTGCAAAATGAACATGAATAAGGTTTCTCTCCTGTATGTTGATTAATATGTTGATCTAAAGAACATTTCTGAGCTGTTTTATACTCGCAAATTGAATATGAATAAGGTTTTGCTCCTGTACCTATGTTCACATGTTGAACTAAATGACTTTTCTGAGTTGCTTTATACTCGCAAATTATACATGAATAAGGTTTCTCTCCTGTATGTTTCTTCATATGTTGAACTAAATGACTTTTATTAGCCGTTTTATACTCGCAAAATGAACATGAATAAGGTTTCTCTCCTGTATGTTTCTTCATATGTCGAACTAAATTACTTTTCTGAGCCGTTTTAAATTCGCAAATTGAACATGAATAAGATTTTTCTCCTGTATGATTCTTCACATGTCTCACTAAATGGCTTTTCCGAGCTGTTTTAAACTCGCAAATTGCACATGAATAAGGTTTCTCTCCTGTATGTATCTTTATATGTTCAACTAAATGACTTCTCTGAGCTGTTTTAAACTCGCAAATTGAACATGAATAAGGTTTCTCGTCGGTATGTTTCTTCACGTGTTTAACTAAAGAATATTTCCGAGCTGTTTTATACTCGCAAATTGAACATGAATAAGGTTTTTCTCCTGGATGTATCTTGACATGTTTAACTAAATTACCTTTCAGAGCTGTTTTATACTCGCAAATTAAACATGAATAAGGTTTTTCTTCTGCATGTATCTTGACATGTTTAACTAAATTACCTTTCAAAGCTGTTTTATACTCGCAAATTGAACATGAATGAGGTTTTTCTCCTGTATGTATCTTCACATGTTGAACTAAATTACTTTTCTGAGTTGCTTTATACTCGCAAATTATACACGAATAAGGTTTCTCTCCTGTATGTTTCTTCATATGTTGAACTAAATGACTTTTATTAGCCATTTTAAACTCGCAAAATGAACATGAATAAGGTTTCTCTCCCCTATGTTTCTTAATATGTCGAACTAAAGTACTTTTATTAGCCGTTTTATACTCGCAAATTAAACATGAATAAGGTTTTTCTCCTGTATGTAACTTCACATGGTGAACTAAATTACTTTTCTGAGCCGTTTTAAATTCGCAAATTGAACATGAATAAGGTTTTTCTCCTGCATGTATCTTGACATGTTTAACTAAATTACCTTTCAGAGCTGTTTTATACTCGCAAATTGAACACGAATAAGGTTTCTCTCCTGTATGTTTCTTCATATGTTGAACTAAATGACTTTTATTAGCCGTTTTATACTCGCAAAATGAACATGAATAAGATTTTTCTCCTGTATGATTCTTCACATGTCTCACTAAATGACTTTTCCTATCTGTTTTATACTCGCAAAATAAGCATAAATGAAGTTTCTCCCCTGTATTTGTTCTCATATGATTAACTAGATCCTGTTTCACTATTGCTTGTGATTCATTTTTACAGTTTTTCCAATAAACTGTTCTTCTACAATGCTTGCGTCTGCTGCACACGCAGAGAGCAGCTCGTCTTTTATATCAACTTCCTTTTGTTTGATATTCAATTCATGATAAGCTGTGTTGTCGACAGTGGCTTCGATAATATCTTGCTGTACGTGTATGTTTGCAACTGTTTTATTTTCTTCAACTTGCATCAGTGTTTCGTTTAAGGTGATAGCTGTTGCACTATGCAAATTATTGTCAAGTAATTCCTGCTTCACGTCCATTGCGATTCTGAAAACAAAACCCCCATCAACATTTAGTTAGGTTAGGATCAGTTGCATATGTTCCTATTAAAAAAATTAAATGTCCTGTAATCGAGTTCTAATATACATATTTACTTACATTAAATAATGTGAAATTTGAAGAAGCAACTAATACCCAGATAATCGAGCAGCAAAAATGTTGGATAACTACACAAACCACCACGTCTCGAACAAAATGAATTACATCAAACGATTCAAAAGAACTACTTTAATGTAGAGGGTGTTCCGCAACGCGATTTACATTCAGGAGCTGCATATTATGTAAGGGCAAATGGATTGCTCAAAATTTACATCGCTGCAGCCATGTTGTTGAGGTAAACCAAACAAAGAAAGTTCAACACGTGAACATCTGTAACCGAGTTTTAAAAACGTGAATAAATAATAATACAGCCGATTTCCCCGGAGTAAGTACATTTTCATGGTTCTGCCGAATTAAAGCAACTATTTATCGGGAAAAATCTGAACATTTAAATAATTTAGTGTGAAGAATTGTTAGGCCTTTTTAGATTTAAGATTCTAGGCAATCTTTCAAAGCAGCATCAAACAACAAAATAGCTACACTCGGGTGCAATTTGCCGGCCGCCGGCTCAACGGTAGGAGGCCGCGGGGTGAATTACAGCAGAAATAAATCGGTAGAGTATTAATTGAATATAAAAAGCCCAGAGCGCCAACAATTTTTGAAGATACGACAATTGCACCCCGCTGAACTAAGGAGAAATTGTAAACTCTATACTTAGGAAAGCAACACTTCCTGAAAGATAGCTAGATAGCTTCAATAAAGGCATTCAAACCGTAGCTAACACATCCTGTATATTGATAGTTTAGATCGTTTAATTTCATGCAGAATTACAATATACCTTTTACAATGACTAACTTATAACTAGCATGAAATGAAATGTGAGGTCCGCTCTAAATAAATATTACATGCACTAATTGTACTTACAGTTTTGACATAACAGTGGTTTACAACACATTAAAATGGGCAACCTCGCTAGCTACTAGCCGTGACAGAATTGGGCTCTGTTCTGGACGTCGCTGCAATCATATCTCGGCTTCGGCCACGGTCGACGGTGGTAGTTTTGGACGGCAAACTGGATCGAAAGGCCAAACCTCGGGGTTAAATACACCCCACAATGCGGTACCTTCTTGTGGCCTAACTGTGCGCCGGCGACAAGCAGAAGCGGTTCCGTGGAGGCTCGACAGATCGCCTCGCGAGACCTGCTGCACGTGCCCAAAAGGTCAGGCGAATTCAAAGCGAAAACGCAATTTGTGCCTAGTACGGCTCGATGACCAAAAGTTGCCTAGTACGACTTGCTGTTAGAGGGAAAAAGAAGGTTCTAATAGAACACGCACGGACAGGCTGCCTAGCGCGAAATAGTTACTCACCCCAGGTGGTTTTTGGGCTCAGAAAAGAACAGCTCGAGTGTGCTAACACAGATAAATCCGCCGTAGCGAAGGAAACCAACGTCCTTACATACGTTCGGGGGCTTCAATCCACGACAACGTGAGGGTATTCATAACTCCACATATCCAAACCAACCAACTAACCCTATATAAGCATCCCCGAACTAGTGAATAGCATTATTAGTAAACTGCTCGCTTCGAAATGCTAGCGAAGAAGGAAGCTGGTCCCGGCCTGCCAATGGTTTTTCCAGATAAAAGCCTATGGCCAAAAAACACGGCCAGATGCCAATGCGCAACGCGCGGGAAAATAGCGTTCGAATTCGAAATTATGGCAGGCGGAGCATTCTGCACGTAACCGAATTTTGATACGCAAAAAGTGCAGCTGACAAAATAGTTGTTTTTGTTGCTAAAATCTGTTCAATATTAGGAAGGTACCTCAAGAATAAACGGCAGTAATGTATTATTTCGCGTCTACGTTGAACTTGGTGTTTTGGAACGATGACCCTGGCCTGTAACAACATACTTTATATTGATTTTACAGGTTAAAATGTAGGCATTTTATTATAAATTTACAGATGTTTTTAATGCTAAAAGTGAAGGTGTAATTCTATAAAAATTAATTAAGGGACGGGACTGTAAAGCAAACTAGAATTAATTTTTTTCTTTAAATAAAATTATTAACTACCAGTTACTTTGTTTCTGTTATGTCATTAACTTGTTTGTATACTTTATTAAAAGTTAATTAAATATTCCTCCTTCAGTAAATCTTTACAGAAGTACTAATTGTTGTCAGCTATCGTGCAGCTGATATTAACAATCTTAATTATGCTCTCAAACTATTTTCTACAATTGCAAACAAAGAAGTAGTGTTTGTAAAGTTAAGGGGATAACATAAAAAATTTAAAAATTGTCAATTGCCATGAATTTTACTTTATGTCTTTTAGAGAAATTCGTTGCATTGATATGGGGAACCCGAAGAATCTTAACCTCACTTTACTTTATTTATTAATTAATATATATTTCCTGAGTCCCAACTAAACAGATTAAAATTTATTCCAGCTTGTCCGGAATTGGTCCCGCTATTAATATACTTGTCGACTGGCCTAACTGAGCACTGTTTTAACTGGATTTTTGGTGTTTTTGGTAAAGATTTAAGTGAAACAAATTCTACCAACACATTATGCAATGGTTAAATTGCCACAGCAATTCTGGTTGCCTAACTAACACGAAAATGAAAGAATTAAAATGAGCACAGTCAGTATTTTACACTAATAAATGCACATGATATAATTAGCAGTAACTATAATTTGATTGAGAAAGATTAGCAGTGGATAAAGCAGAATCAAAACGTTACGTTTAACGTTTTATTCATAAGTGATGTTTGGATTGACAAGCCCACCTTAGCTAGTGTAGCTAGCAGAGTTGATTTGGTAACGTCAATACAATAATGTGAATTTAAAATGATACAGAGATGTGGGGTTACAAAAATGATATGAGCGTTATAAGTTAAAGTTTCTGAAGACAGCAAACGGCAAGACAGCTGACAGGTAAAGAAACGGTGCAAAGCAGTGCAAGGAAGCGAAGATTGCAAAGAGCAAGATAAGGGAACCTACTATAGGACACAGAAAATTGTGCAGAGCTCATTATAAACTTGTGAAACAGTACATTTAAAAACTAAAAGTAACTAAAAGCAGAGTTGTAACGCTAGCTCCCGTTTGAATTTGATTAATTCAATATTAAATAATATTTGCAAATTTAAACGTCGCCGACTGAACAGATTCGCCTGGAGGCTGTAGAAATCAGGCGTCCGTTACGTTATTTTGCTGGTTCCATCCCTTATGTTAAGCGCAGAACTGAGACAGCAGTTTCCGCTTTAAGACAGCTTAGTCATGCCACTTAACGGGATGATAATTCGTCACTGTGTGAGATGCAGCCTCACATCCCTTAATTATTTATAGGCTTGGACCCACAGCGACGCAGTAAGTGAATCTAACAAGTAAATGCAGACTGGTTTATTACAAAAATAATTGTTCTATATATACAAACAAATTTGCTTAGATCATAGTAATATACAAAGTTCATTTCTAATAACAGGTGCAATGTATTATATTCAGTAGGTTAATTTACTAGTCTTGCAAAACAATACTCAGCGGTTTTGCTTCCGTGATATGATATGGACTCCATGAACTCGAGCGTCTTTTATGCTGAGCTGCGATTGTAGGCATTTAAACCTTGTCACGGCCTTGCGTAATTGTGTACGCGAAGCCGTGTAAAAATGCTGAGCGGCGACTGCGAGGTGTTTAAACTTGACTGTGAGTAGGTCGCCGCGCTTGCATAATGCAATATTGCGTTTTTGGTGGCTTTTAACTTTTAGAATGTTTCGTAAAATTTAAATGAATAATTATAAATTTATATCTGGTTAATCTGTTAAAGACAAGATTAAACATATTGCCAATTTTAAGCCACAAAAAAGCAAACCGATAAATTATATTGTTTCTTCGAGATTGAGCGTTTTGAGAGGATATTCTTCTGCCTGGGGTTGTGCGGGTGGTGGCTTCCTTCGTGTTATTCGTTGCCGAATGTAGTAGATAGCTCCTAGTAGGGCAGCGGTTCCCAAAAGGCTGCCTGTGACCCCAATAGACAGGTGAGAATGATGTCGGATGGCTTTCCAGGTGAAGTTTTTTATATGCTCCTGGAAATCTAACTGCGATGCTTGTAGGTCTTCGAAGTGGTCTGACTGAGTTAGTACAGGTTCCTCTGCGATTTCTGAAATGAGTTTGTTGTGATTGGGTTGGTAATATTGATACTGATAGCCTTGGAGTATCCAGCCAGGATCTTGTATTTTCTGTTGTGCCTTGGGGTTAATGTATTCCTCGCAGTTTGGATGATGCAATCCGATGAAATTTGAATGACACCTGTAGTGTTGACGGTGACTTCTTCCCTGTTTCCACTACAAGTGATTGCTATGCGGGTTGGTTTACTGACTACAAATAGCCAGGTGTTTTCCATGTACAATTGTTTCCAAATAATGGACTGGATGCGATGTCTTCGTAGGAGACATTGACTGGTTTCTACTCGGTGATATATATCGTCAATGATGCAGTTTGGGTTGTTTTCAATTCCTTTAACTACCGTTGGACTGCAAACATAGGTAGTGGGAGAAATTTGTAGCTCTTCTTTGAATTCTTCATCTGTTTCGTGGAAGTACATTTGTAGGTTGTAATCCACAGCGAAGATTCCTTTCGGCACATCGATCATCCAGTAGGATCCATTGCTGATTTGGAGAGGAATTGGTGTCACTTTAATTAAGGAGTATTCCGTTTTTTCCACTATGATGAAATACCCTTGGACGTTGATGTAGATGTCGTCATGCCCAATGTCAACCTTTAGAATTAGCGTTGGTAATATCTCCAAATTTGGTGAAAGTTTACTGGTTGCATTAGCGAGGATCTGTTTAATTTGAGCAGGTGTTATTAGCTCGTACAGATTACCTTGCTGAAAGTGAACGTTTAAGATGTGAATATGGTAGTTGCACAGTTCACTAATTACATTTGTGGCGACTTGGTACACACTGATGATGTGAATATTTAGTCGGTTGCTTTATACCATTTGTCCATGTTGTTAATGGCCCGGATTCCTTGGTTTAATTTTTCTTGGAAATGTTCCAGCTTCTTGTCGATTCGTTCTTCGGTTTCATTAAACCTGGAAAGTGCTGATAGCAAGAATTTGGATTGTTGACTGTCCATTTTTATTAGTTCCTGTTGATTCTTGTCTAGCCTGTCTATATCTTGATAGACTTCATCGTTGACTCCAAAAATTGATGTTAATACTGTGCCAAGGACTCCTCTTTTTTCTCGTCTTGTTATTATTTCTTCCATACCATCTCTAATCCATTCCATTTGCTTTTTCTGTTCCAGAAGATGATGCACCAGTGTCTTGCATAATGTGTCTTCGGACAGTTCTTTTGCAGAGTCGCAGAGATTGTCGAATTTGTCTACCATGTCTGCGACTGTTTCGAAGTCTTCTTCGATCTTCCCCCTCTCGAACTGGATTTCGATCCGGAATGTTCCTCTCTCAATCTTCCCGTGTCCAATGTGTTCTACATAGTACCCGCTGTCTGGTTTTTGGATATTAAATTCTGCTTTACTTAATGTATTGGTGGTAAGAAGGGTAAAGATGAGTAACAGCAGTTTCCATTTGGACGCGACAGATTTCCTTGGTGCTGGGGATGATCGTGTCTGGATAATGTTAGTTGAAATTTTATCTTCTGCCTCTGGTTCCTGCGATTCCTCGGTAGTTGCTGGTAATGGAATGATGCTGCCTATGGATCGTTTTAGCTGATGTCCTCCTGATTTCTGGAGCGTCACTACTCGTACTGATCCATCGGCTGCTGGATGAGTTGCAGTGACTCTTGCTAAAGGCCACTTACTAGGATTGATACTATCTTCTTTGATTAACACTAAATCTCCAACTTTAGTGTTCTCCAATGGTTTCTTCCATTTGTTTCGTTGCTGTAATCCATGAAGGTAGTCCGAGCTCCATGATTTCCAAAAATCTTGCTTGATCTTTTGGATTATCCTCCAACGATTCGATAGATTTGAAGATATTGGAGTGTTGATTGGGTCTGGTGGCGATATGATTTCCCTCCCTATTAGGAAATGGCCTGGCGTCAGAGCAGTTGTGTCCTCAATATCGTTGCCTTGTGGACATAGAGGACGTGAGTTTAGGCAGGCCTCAATTTGGCAGAGAAGAGTTGTTAACTCTTCAAAGGTGAGAGTAGCGTGGCCAATAGTTCTCTTCAGATGATGCTTCATTGATTTTACCCCTGCTTCCCATATCCCTCCGAAGTGAGGGGCTATTGGAGGGATGAAGTGCCATTGGGTACCACCGGTTGCTAAGGTTTCTTGGACAACTGGGCCTTCAATTGTTTGGCGGGTTTCCTTGTCCAACACTTTTCTTGCGCCAACGAAGTTTGTTCCGTTGTCGCTGTATAGGTGTGCACAGCGTCCTCTTCGGGCAGTAAACCTCCTGAAGACTGCTAGGAAGCTGTTGGTTGTCATGTCGCTGACGGCCTCTAGGTGGATTGCCTTGGTTGATAGACAGACAAAAACAGCAATGTACCCTTTGTGCGAAGAATGCCCTCTTCCCTTGGATGTTCGGATCTGTATTGGGCCGGCGTAGTCCACTCCGGAATGGAAGAATGGAGGAGTTGAATTCACTCTGGTTGATGGAAGATTTCCCATCAGTTGCTGTGCTGCCTCTGCTTTGTATCGTAGACATCGGAAACACTTCTGGATGCTGGAGCTGACTGCTTTCTTCGCGTTGATGATCCAATATTTTCTTCGGATATATGAGAGAGTGAGTTGGGTGCCACCGTGCAGCGTGCGTAGATGCGCCTCTTGGATTATTAGTTTGGAAATATGACTGGAGTACGGGAGTATGATTGGGTGTTTTTCATTGAAGGACAAGGTGGAATTTTCTAATCTTCCTCCAACACGGATTATTCCATGCTGATCGATGAAGGGATTGAGGTTGGCAAGCTTGTTACTGGAACTCACATATTTGTTCTGCCGGAGTTGAGATCCTGTTGCCCTCAAAATAGGATCACTTCCTTGGATGACCTTAACGAGTAGGAGGATGGTGTCGTCCATTTCCTTCACTGATAGGCATCCTGATTGAGTGGGAAGTCGCTTACACTTGTTGATGAATCTTCGGCAATGTGACATGACTCGTACCATTCTTGTTAGAGAAGAAAAACGATGAACGACTTCGTTCTCGTCTTGATGAATGGTAGTTTGATGCACAGTGTAACTTCTTGCTTCTTCCTCGGTGGTTGCGGTGTCTGGTTGACACGGCCATGAACTCTTGTTAACTAGCCAGCTCGGTCCGTCCCACCATAGGAGATGATTCTTTAGTTTTTCTGGACTAGTGCCTCGGGAGATGACGTCTGCAGGATTCTCTTCGGATTTGACGTGGTTCCAATGTTGAGCCGGAATTAGATTGTTGATTTCGGCTACTCGATTCGCGACGAACGTCTTCCATCGTACCGGGTCTCCTTTTATCCATCCTAATGTAACCATGGAGTCGGTCCAGGCGAAGATAGACACCTTAGGAAGGTCTAATGCTGCAATTACCCTTTGAAGTAGATTGGAAAGGAGTACTGCTGCGCAGAGTTCCAGTCTTGGTAATGTCGTCTTGGCTCGGGCTGGTGCCACCTTGGATTTGGCGATTAATAAGGATACCTTGACTTGGCCGGATGATGTGGTGACTCTGGTATAAATCGCGGCCCCGAAAGCTCTTTCGGAGGTGTCACAGAATCCATGCAGCTCTACTAGAGATTCCCTTTTGATAAACAACCACCTTGGTAAGGTAATTTCTTCCACTGCCTTGAGTTGAGACCTGAGCGTCTCCCATTTGCCTTGGATATTTTCAGACACTGGGTCATCCCATTTGATATTTTCGAGCCATAGTTCTTGGATGAGTAGCTTGGCAGTGATGATGACGGGTGCTAACCATCCCAATGGGTCGAAAATTTTGGCAACTTCGGATAGTATGGTGCGTTTGGTGGATTCCTGTTGCTTAACGTCTACCTTAAAACAGAAAACATCTTCATATGGAGACCAGTGAATGCCCAAGGACTTTTTTACGCCGTCTTCACTTATTTCGAGGTATGTTTGTTCCTTTAACTCTTCTGGGAGTTCTTGAATGATGGCTGACTCATTACTGCACCATTTATGTAGAGTAAAGCCTCCACGCTTTAGTAAGGAAATGAGCTGACCTTGTTGTTGGATCGCTTCTTCCACAGTGTCGGCCCCAGAAAGCACGTCGTCCACGTAGAAATCTTTCTTCACTGCTTCTGAAGCTAATGGAAATGAGACCTTTTCGTCCTGTGCGAGTTGATGCAAGGTTCGAATGGCAAGATAGGGAGCTGATGCGGTTCCATAAGTGACGGTGCACAGCTTATATTCCCTGATTGGCTGTGATTTGTCGAATCTCCATAGGACTCTTTGGTACTCCTGGTCTTGGTTGTTCATTCTGATTTGTCGGTACATTTTTTCAATGTCTGCAGAAAAAACAATCCTGTGTGTCCTCCATCGAAGTAGAATGTCGACCAGTTCTTGCTGAAGTTTAGGTCCAGCGTACATCATCTCATTTAAGGATTTTCCGTGAGAGGCCTTGCTAGAGGCATCGAAAACGACACGAAGCCTGGTTGATGAACTTGCTTCTCGGATGACGCCATGGTGGGGAATGTAATACTTGCCGTTATTCTCATCTTCCCTTGCCACCTTTTCCATATGTCCTAAATCCAAGTATTCTTGCATGAATTTCTTGTATTGGACTGCTAGATCTTGATCTTGTCCTAATTTCTTCTCCAGATGTATGAATCGTGCCAATGCTGAGGGTTTGGACCTTCCCATGTGTACTGGAGTTTGTTTGAATGGAATCCTTACTACGTATCTTCCATCTACGTCTCGCTGGACTGTGTCTGTGAATTTATTTTCACATACCTGATCATCTGGGGAAAGTTTCCTTTGAGGAGAAGCCTCTTCAATGTTCCAGAATTTCTGCAACTGCTCATCCTCTTCAATTTTGGCAACCATGGTGTTGACCTTAAGGCTGGTGGGAGGTCGTCTTCCCATGGTTCCTGATAAGATCCATCCCAATTCGGTATTCTGTCCTAGGATGCCATCTTTGGATTTCTTGATTCCTTCGAGAATTATTTGGGAATATTCTTCAGCGCCTAGAAGTATATCTATGGGGCCAGGTCGGTTGAAGGTTGGATCGGCGATGAAGACATGTTTCCAGGCATCCATTTTTATGTTCGGAATGGGTGATGAAGGCATGGTTTTTGTAAGTTTGGGAAGTACCAGTAAAGTAACAGGTAAGGAAAATTTACTTGGAAATCTTGGCGTAATCAAACCGGTGATTTTCCATTTTGCGACTTTTGTTTCGCTGTTCCCAATTCCGGAGATTTCTGCTCGAACCTTGGTCCTGGGTAACGCTAATAATTCGGCTGCGGCTTCGGTGATGAAGGAACCTTGAGACCCTGGATCTATCAAGACCCTCAAGAGATGAGTCATCCCGGATGCTGCCTTAACTTGAACCGTTGCTGTGGCCAGTAGCACTTGGCTCTTCTTTGCGCCTAGGTTGGCGGCAATGATTGTGGGTTTTGGCTTCTTCTCTGGAGCGTTGGAGGTCTGCATGGCTGCTGCGTGAGAAAACGTCTTCATCTTCGGAGCAGGTATCGGCTTTGATGGCGGCTGTGCCTTGTGAAGCAGAGTATGGTGTGGAAAGCGGCAGATTTTGCAGTTATAATACGAACGACATTGTATATTAGAATCGTGTCGCAAACATCGAAAGCACAATCGGTAGGTTCTTACCACTTCTTGCTTTTCGTGGGTGGAGAGCCTCTGGAATTGACCACAGTTATCGATGTAATGGTCCCCATTGCACATCTTGCAGTTGAGATATCCGGCAGCGTAATTTTTCTGTGGCTTGTCCTGAGTTGGTTTTCGAGCTCCATCAATGGATTCCAAGGATTGGAACCGCATTTGTAAGAAGGCCATTAGAGTTTGGTGATCCTGAACTTCATTTGGTCACTGAAGCGATTGCTCATATAATTTGTTAGTTTCAGGATCCCATTTTCGAGTAATAACTCGGTTAATCCACGGACCCCAGCTGTCGGTGGAAATGCCCAAATTTTTGATTGCTTCCACACATTCCTTAGTGGAGTCATGCAATCTTTTCAACCCTTGGGCTGATTCCTTGGAGAGGACCGGCTGATCGAAGATGGTGTCTAGCAATTTGGTTAGAATAAGGCGATTATTTTGATACCTTTGTTGCAGCAAATTCCAAGCGGTGTTGTAGTTGGCTTGAGTCACTGCGAGATGCTGGATTAGTCGGCTGGGCTCTCCCTTGACATGCGTTTTTAAATACTGCATTTTGATGACATCATCCATGTTTTGGTTGTCATCTACTAATTTGGTGAATAGGTCCTTAAAAGTGGCCCATTCCTCATAATTTCCCTCGTATATGGGGATTTTAACTTGAGGAAGCGAGATGGCTGATGCTTGCTCGTTCCTTGTTGGTGCTTGTAACAAATTAATTAAATTTCGGTACCTGTCTTTCAACGTAGTAAATTCAGGACTGAAGTGCGTCTGGTTTGAATCCATCTCGTTAGACATGACTTCTTCGTCCATCTCGATCACCCGGTCCCATTCTTCCTTTAATTCCCTCTTTGTGATGGCGGCCCTTCCGAGTGCTTGTTCCAGTTCGGCGTCGTCCAAAGATTGCTTAAAATTCTGCATCCGAATCTGCAGTTTTCGGATACGAACCTTTTGCTCGGGATTTACAACTGTTTCCTCTCGCCTCCTAGTTTCAGAGGGGTCGGGATTTTCAGTTGCCTTTAAACAGCTCTGCAAATAACTTTTTGCTTCGCAGTAGATGGCTTTAATTTGTTCGTAATACCCTGTGGTAAAATAATTATGTGTAGGAATACTTAGCTGCACCATTTTGGCGTGATTTTTGGTCACGGCGTTCCAAGTTTCGTCCAGCGTCTTGTTTCGGCTGGCGATGTAAGCTTCTGTTTTTCGGCTGGCAGGGTCCTTTTTGCTGTTGGAAAATACCTGCGTGATCTTCTGGCCGAGTTCTTCTTGGGCGACAGCTAGCTGATTGAATTCCTCCATATTGTTTGCCATTTTCGGGGAACCGGGTGGGTTGGTAGATGTTGTTTTCTTCTCGGGATGTACCTCTTCTTAGTTGTAGACAGATCCGGCTCGAAGGACCATGAACAGATTCGCCTGGAGGCTGTAGAAATCAGGCGTCCGTTACGTTATTTTGCTGGTTCCATCCCTTATGTTAAGCGCAGAACTGAGACAGCAGTTTCCGCTTTAAGACAGCTTAGTCATGCCACTTAACGGGATGATAATTCGTCACTGTGTGAGATGCAGCCTCACATCCCTTAATTATTTATAGGCTTGGACCCACAGCGACGCAGTAAGTGAATCTAACAAGTAAATGCAGACTGGTTTATTACAAAAATAATTGTTCTATATATACAAACAAATTTGCTTAGATCATAGTAATATACAAAGTTCATTTCTAATAACAGGTGCAATGTATTATATTCAGTAGGTTAATTTACTAGTCTTGCAAAACAATACTCAGCGGTTTTGCTTCCGTGATATGATATGGACTCCATGAACTCGAGCGTCTTTTATGCTGAGCTGCGATTGTAGGCATTTAAACCTTGTCACGGCCTTGCGTAATTGTGTACGCGAAGCCGTGTAAAAATGCTGAGCGGCGACTGCGAGGTGTTTAAACTTGACTGTGAGTAGGTCGCCGCGCTTGCATAATGCAATATTGCGTTTTTGGTGGCTTTTAACTTTTAGAATGTTTCGTAAAATTTAAATGAATAATTATAAATTTATATCTGGTTAATCTGTTAAAGACAAGATTAAACATATTGCCAATTTTAAGCCACAAAAAAGCAAACCGATAAATTATATTGTTTCTTCGAGATTGAGCGTTTTGAGAGGATATTCTTCTGCCTGGGGTTGTGCGGGTGGTGGCTTCCTTCGTGTTATTCGTTGCCGAATGTAGTAGATAGCTCCTAGTAGGGCAGCGGTTCCCAAAAGGCTGCCTGTGACCCCAATAGACTTTGATGAAATAAGATGATGATGTTTGCAGAACCAGTAGATTATTGACTTGCACACCGGAGCAATTACGGAAGCAATAAATAACGTCTTAACACGAGTTACGGAACAGAACAGATCGATTTATTTTCGTCAGAACATAGTACCTTAAACCTAGTTACATAAATTGGTAAACCTAACAGCTATAAAGTTACTAATACCACTAAATACTAAAGGCTCGTTTACACTGACATGTTCTTAACTCTAACACCCCCACTAGAACAAGTCCTCGTTATTTGAACCCTAGTCCCATTTCTTTAGCACAGAACATTAGTTTGTCACTATTTACCGCTTTTGTTAAACTGTCGGCCACCATTTTTTCAGTGCTGATGTAAGTGGTTGTGATGTGTCCATCTTCAATTTTTTGACGGATGAAATGATGACGAACATCGATGTGCTTACTTCGGGCACGATAAGCGTCGAGAAGTGCAAGCTTTATGGCACTTTGGTTGTCGCAATAGATAGTGGTGGACTTCATGGGTGAGGTGGACCAAAATTCCTTATGGAATTGTTTTAGCCACAGTGCCTCTTGTGTGGCTGCAGAAAGTGCCATGTATTCGGCTTCCGTTGTCGACAAAGCTACCGTAGGTTGTCGTTTACAGTTCCATGATACAGCCCCCCCCTTGAAGTGTAAAGACATACGCAGTGCATGACCTTCTTTCGTCCGAGTCACTGGCCCAGTCAGCATCACAAAAACCGGTTAAATCGGACTTGCTACTTCTTGAATATTGCAGCTTCATTTTGACAGTTCCCTTGAGGTATCTGAAAATCCTCTTCACAGCATTCCAGTGTGCTTTGCCTGGATTGTTATTAAATTTACTAACCGTGTTCACAGCATACGTTATGTCTGGTCTTGTACCTTGAGATAAGTATAGAAGGCTCCCAACTGCTTCTTGATATGGTACATTCTGCATAGCCTCGAGCTCCACGTTATTCTTTGGACACATATCTTTAGTTAGCTTTTGGTTTGCATCAGCTGGGGTGGATACTGCATTACAATCAAACATATTAAATCTCTGCAAAATCTCTTCTATGTACTGCTGTTGGTCGATATAAATCTTGCCAATTTGTTCATCACGAGTAATACGTAGCCCTACACAGTGATGGGCCTCGCCCATATCTTTCATCTTAAAACGTTTGTGAAGCTCACTTTTTAGTTTATTTTTTGTTGCAATATCATTTGTAAATAACAATAAATCATCAACATAAACTGCTACGAACAATATTTTCTCGTTCTCTATTCTAAAATATATGCATGGATCTACCTTAGACTGCGCTAACCCAAATTCTTTCATTGCCATGTCTAGTTTCTTGTTCCATTGGCGACTTGCTTGTTTCAAACCATAGATGGCTTTATTGAGACGACACACTTTGTCATTTACTTTAAACTCTTTCGGCTGTACCATGTAAACCTCTTCGTCTAAGTCACCCTGTAAAAAAGCTGTAACAGCATCCATCTGTTCAATTTGCAAATTGAATTGTGCTGAAAGAGCTATCAGGTATCTAATTGATGTGTAACGGACTACAGGTGAGAACGTTTCTTCATAGTCGATACCTTTTCTTTGGGAACATCCTTTGATGACCAGTCTAGCTTTGTAACGCTGTATGTTACCGGTGGCATCTCGTTTAGTTTTGAAAACCCATTTGCAGTCGATAGGTTTCCTGTTTGAAGGCAAATCGGTGAGAGTCCATGTTTCATTTGTCATTAGCGACTCGTACTCTTGATTCATGGCCTTCTTCCACATCTCGCTGTCGTATCGTTCGAGTGCTTCTGCGGTGCTCAAAGGATCTTGTAAATTGCAAGTTTGAGTAGTATACAACATGTAGTCGTTCATTTTCTTGGGTTTCGGTGGCCGTTGAGATCTTCTGGGATTATCGACGACTTCTACTGGTAATTGTGTCACAACTGGTGGTGTGAACTCGGAATCACTATCGTAAACCATCGACTCACCGGAATTACTGGAGTCACTGGTAGATGCATCTTCTATGTTGTCTACAGGCTGTTCTTCAGGTATCGGAGCTTCCCCCACTGGATCTGCATTCTCTCCGAGAAGGAGCACAGCTGTACTGGATTCATCATTTGAACTTTTATTGATAGGACGACTATCTTCGATAAAGACGATATCACGGCTCTTCACAATTTTCTTGGAGTTGGGTCGAATTAACCGATAGCCCTTGGTGTCCTCACAATAACCAACAAAAATTAGCTCCTCGGACTTCGGATCCCATTTGTGGCGATTATGTTTAGGAACGTGAACCATGGCCCTACAACCAAAAATTTTTAAATGTTTTAGATCAGGTGATTTACCTGTCCAAGTTTCTTCTGGTGTTTTCTCAAGCCCTCTGGTAGGAGATCGATTGATCAGGTAAACTGCTGTAGAAACTGCCTCTGCCCAGTATTCTTTCTGTAATTCTGCATCAAACAGCATACACTTGGCCTTTTCAACAATCGTTCTATTCATTCGCTCAGCTAGCCCATTCTGCTCTGGCGTATACGGAGTAGTTGTCTGATGTCGGATTCCTGATTTTCTCATTAAAGTTTTGAAGCTTGCATTACAATATTCAGTGCCATTGTCAGTCCTTAAGGTTTTTATTTGATGGCCTGTTTGATTCTCCATCAACGTTTTAAAATCTTGGAATACTTCTTTGGCTTGGGATTTCGCCTCCAGGAAGTAAACGAACACTTTTCTTGAAAAGTCATCTATTAACGTAAAGAAATATCTAGCTCCACCCATCGATGTGGTTTCCATTGGTCCACAGAGATCGGAATGTACCAGTTCCAGAATTTTTGTTGCTCTGGTACCTAAATTTTTGAATGGCAATCTGCTTTGTTTGCCTTTTAAACAGGCAATGCATTTTTCAACATTTTCTTTATTCGAAAATACTACACCAGTTGCTAGACCATTTTTCAACTTATTTAAATCGTTGAAATTAATGTGTGCTAGCCTACGATGCCATAAGTAATTATCTGAATTAACTGATGCTGCCATTAAACTACATTCATTAGGTTGATTTAGCTTGTACATGTTATCTACCAATTGGGCTGTTGCTACCAGCGTCTTATCATTATACACACAACATCCATTATTATCAAAATTTACTTGGTAACCATTTTTTACAATTTGACTCACCGATAACAGGTTGGCGGAGAGGTTCGGAACATGCAACACATTCTTTATTAGTATGCTGTTAACCTGTTCTTCGCAACAAATCTTCATCGTAACGTTTCCTGTAGCACATATCGGTAGCCTTGTATTGTCAGCTACAATAATTTCCTTCAAAAAAGGTTCTGCGGTGTCTTCTAGCCAGTCTTCTCGCATTGTCATGTGCATAGAAGCCCCGGAATCAATAATCTTGCTAAGAAACTTGCACAAAATACAGTATGTGGATTATTTGATTTCTCACCTGCTTGTTTCGGTGTCTTTTTTGAGCATTCGTTTGATTTATGCCCATACTGGTTGCAGCTGTAGCAACGTGGCCCCTTTTGCTTACGATTGGATTTTTGGAATTTCTTGCTTTCCCTTGCATTTTTACTATAAAAGGCACTTTCATGGGTCGTCTTCGGAACCTTCACATCTTGCAGCAGCTTGGTTTTTATTGAATCCCCTGTGATTTTGGCCCCCGAGCTTTCGATACCCATAATCATCGGTTTGTATTCTTCGGATAAACCTGCTAACAAAAGTGTCCCTATCCACTCATCACTGACTTCAAAGCCTACGCCTGTAAGTTTGTGAGCAGTACTAACGATTTGGTTTACGTAATCTTCAACTGTTTCGCTATTTTCTAATCTTGTGGTGATTAAAGTTCTAAGGAGACCTACTTTTCTTGTTAATCCCGAGTCTTCAAAAGCTGATTTTAATTTATCCCAGACATCCTTCGCAGTACTGGCTGATTGAATATGAACATAATTTATCGGTTCAATCATTAAAATTATTTTCGACCTTGCCTTGGTGATCTTCTTTTCATCTTTTTCCGTACCTTTGACACAGTCCCACAATTCTTCATGTTCTAAGTATGTTTGAACAGCAAATTGCCACGTGTTATAATTATCGCGGCCTTTAAGCTTTTCGATCGAAGGTAAACCACCACCTGACGCCATGCTTGTCTGTTTTCAAAAACTTGCAGATGTAAAATAAATAATTATGCTTGCGTGAATCTAATAATCTCAGCATTCGCTTGGACCCATAACCTGATGAAATAAGATGATGATGTTTGCAGAACCAGTAGATTATTGACTTGCACACCGGAGCAATTACGGAAGCAATAAATAACGTCTTAACACGAGTTACGGAACAGAACAGATCGATTTATTTTCGTCAGAACATAGTACCTTAAACCTAGTTACATAAATTGGTAAACCTAACAGCTATAAAGTTACTAATACCACTAAATACTAAAGGCTCGTTTACACTGACATGTTCTTAACTCTAACAGACTTTGCAACTGCAAAAAAGAAGAAAGTTGGGCACGATCAACTTCTGCGATGTAGAGACAAGGAGAGAACAGTTGTACCCTCAATGACTGAAGATGAGAAATTCGATTTACTTCGAAATTTGGCAAACACTTCTCAAGGTTCGGTACTGCATACCGTCACGAAGCCCTTTTCTGAGCGGATTTATGCTGAAATTGAATACAAGAAAAAATTTACGATTATGGTACATTATAAGGAGGAGCACGAGAACAAAACATTACGTGAACTGCAAGAAATAGGTAATTATAGTTAAATACATTTTTTGTCTGTAATTTAATTAAATTTAATGAGAATAACATTTACCTAATGTAACAATTTTCAGGTTTGTCCGCAGATCTGTCGGTACCCAACCTAGACTGCAGAAATATTGAAAAGGAAACACGACTGTAGTCCAAATCAAGAGCTTGGTTTTTGTATCGAGCTGGAAGAGTGACAGCTTCTAAATTTAAAAGCTGTTGCAGGACCTCCGTGGATAAGCCATCCATGTCAGTAATCAAGTCCATCTGCTATCCCTCTCAATATAAATTAAAGGTGAAGGCCCTAGAGTATGGATGCGAACATGAGGTGCAAGCCGTTGCTGATTTTACTAAAAAAATGCAGGAGACGCATGAAAATTTTGGAGCGGACAAGATGGGTTTGTTCATAAATTCCAATTACCCATATTTTGGTGCATCTCCAGATGCAGTTGTACAATGCGATTGTTGTGGTATGGGTCTTCTCGAGGTGAAATGCCTATATTGTGCAAGACATAGTGGTGTAATTGAATTGATGGAAGAGAAAAAGAATTTTTTTTTGAAGTTTAAGGATGGTGAAGTGACAGTTTCAGAAGACCATGCCTATTATTATCAGGTGCAAATGCAACTTGCTCTTACGAAAGTAGACTATTGCTATTTACTTGCGTGGAGTAAGGAAAACTGTACTTTCACCAAAATCCAATTCAACAGCGTATTTTGGGAACGTGAAAGCGAAAAAGCAAAAAATCTGTTTTTTAAAGTACTTTTTCCTGAGGTACTGGGAAAGTATTTTACAAAAGCGGAAACAAAAGCAGACGAAGCAGAAGTAGAAAAGCAGGACAATGACTGGGAAGATGCAAGATGTCCTGTAGAGTTATATGATGAAGTTGTTCTAACATCAGAGGACGAAACAAATGGTGCTGCAGAATTGCTACAAGCCGATCCAAATAAAGTTTTGTATTGTGTGTGTCGGCAAGAAGACGATGAGAAAACGCCAATGATAGGGTGCGACTCCGGGTTCTGCAAAATCGAATGGTACCATTTGAGTTGCCTAGGTTTAAAAACAACACCTGATAATAATCCGTGGATTTGCAAGTTTTGCAAATAAACATTTATAACTCTTTCTGTAGGTTTAACATACAGATTTTATGAAATGTAATGCTTTTTTGTGAGCTAAGTAATATGTAAGGTATTATAATAGCTATTATATTAGTATTTATTTGTTGGAATTCAATAAAAATAATTTGCTTTTAACAGTTTTTTATTTGAAATATTTAGTCAAGTGGAACAATTCCAGGACACAAATTTAATAATACTGAACAAACCACTACTATTTTATCAATAAATGCAAAATCATCGTACCCCTTTTTCAGGGCTACTAAAGGGAAAATTTCGTACAATATTTTAAATTTTAATTTCAAAAGCCCTATCACTCTCTCGATGTGAATTCGTACGCTTGCTAATTTCCTTGTCGATTCTACCTCTAGAGCATTCAACTGTTTTCTTTTTTTTTTAAAAGCAGGGCACTGTACTTCTGCACAATAGATTTTAACTGAATCTTCTATGGCAAAACCTCGATCAGCTACGACTAAGTCGCCCGGCATTAATTTGTCGAGAAAGCCACAGGTTTCAGTGATAAACTTATCACTTGCGCGACCCCCATACGCATTTGAAATAAACATTATAACTCCTTGCGGAGTAATGCATATTAAAAGTTTCATCGTGTGATGGTGCTTATGAGACCAAGTTTTTGCAGCTGCCTCTAGATTTGAGGGTTTCTCAATAAAAACCTCGAAACAATCAATTATCACTGTAGTGCGTAACTTAAAAACATTTTTAAATGAACTGGGCATGTTCATTTGTATATCCTCTCTGCTTGGCCATTGTATAAAACACTTTAGTCTGCAATAAAGAATTTCGACAACCCTTTCAAATGTTTGTGCCGCTGTTGTACGGTGGCACTGAAATCTATTGCCCAGATCAGTAAACGCTAAATTTAGCCTTAATTTCATTAAACCTAACACTACCTAATTGTTGAAATTTTGTCAAACTGCCTTGTCCTGAAAGGTAAGGCTCTACTACTTTATAGACATTTTCTAAATATACATATTCAGGAAATCCTGTATAATATAATGTATTACTATCACTATTTTTGAAATAGTCCTGGTCCAACTTATATTTTTTTAATTCCTCCCTTAACGAATCAATTTCTTCATTTGCTTTACGAAGCCCAAATTGAAGCTGTTCGTGGGTGATCTCCGCTGGAACATCAACATCCATACTTTCTTCTACGTCTTCTGGTGGATTAATAGGTATTTGTTTAGTCTGTAATCAATTAAAACTGTAATACCTACTTTCAAATATAAAAAGTATAGCATTCAGATTCAGTACTAACATGCACAAAATCGAGCACTAAAATCAATCGATACATACCTTAGCATCACGATCTTTCAGTCTTTTAAATCTAACTGTTGATTTCACCTGGAGGGATGTTGTGTGGCCCATACATTTTGTGGGTACCCAATCGGGGTTGTCTTGGTCAAACAAAGAAGCCGGTTTTTCTGAAGAGGAAGTCATTTAAATTACAAATTCGAAATTTTTCGCTACTACTCACTATTTCTTACCAGAATGAAAATGGAGTGAACATACACGACCTTATTTAAGTTTTGATTCTGTCAAATCGTCTCTCTTGATTGCAGCAATCCATTTTTTTCTCCGTAACTGCAAGAGTTTGGAAACTTTTCTGCCACTGGTGAAAATTGAAGGAATTCTGTAAAAAATATCAAATCATAATAAAGAAAACAATACAGATCGTGAAATAAACTATTTAATTTATATACTTATTTACCTAAAGAAACGAATCAATGGTGCATCCCTGGCTGCATTACTACCACACTTTACCACCATACAGAACGAAGGCATTTTAAAAACTGAACAAATAAACACTTATGGCAATAAAAATATTTAAATAATTCTTTGGCAGCCAATTCTAATTAAAAAACTAAATATTTTTGCAAGTACAGCACTCCGAAACTACGGTTACCGTAATGTTTACATTACAATTTTAGGTTATTTTACCTCCAACCTCGAATTGTGGTCACGTGATGCACGACGCCTTTTCTTCCTAGAGGTAGTAAAGTCCACTTGCAAAAAGTTTATAACCATATTTTTGTACAAAGCTCCGAATTTAGGTTATTTGCAGATTTAATATTTATGTGTACATAGTACAAACATTCCTGTGTAATGTAAAAAATGTGTGTAGGCCCTAACAAGAGCATTAATTGTTCTCTCCTTCCATATTACTGGCTCTTAGAAAATATCAAGACCACGCCCACAATACCTAACTACACATAGACCACGAGTTGATATGTTTGACCTTGGGAAGTGTTCAGCTTTATTATAGAGTTATGAGTTATGATAGCCATCTAGCATGTAATGACATGTGTCATTTGGGTTGCAGTTAAAATTCGTCAGGGGCTACTAGTTTTGTGGCCCGCCCTGTATAATCATTCGGTAAAATAGTAAAATACAATTTCAGATGCAAGAGTACAACGTGGTGCTACATGAGGGTTTGATTACTTTCTGGTCAGGGAAAACCTTTCTTTAATTTAATATGTATAACAAACAGCTAGAAGACCGATCACAAACCATCCTTCGCCATCCATAATACAATCTAGAAAGTTTTAAAGACGACTCCACCATTTCATATAAAAACTACGACTAGCGAAAAAAGTGCGTTTATTTCCAGCAGGAAACATAGAAGAGCAGTATACCTACCTTTAAGAATGTATACATAAAGCTGCAAATAAAGCACTAGGACACAAAGAGACAATAAATACGAGAACAGAACTATGGTGGACGAAAAAATTGGAAATATTGGTAGAGGAAAAGAAACTGGCTTATAGAAAGTGGCTAACAACGGGAGAAATGGAGGATAGAAGAACCTACAATAGATATAAATATACCTGCTGACAATGAAACTACTACCCACGGCGGCATCTCGAAACGGCTTGAAATAGAAGTATGCAATTCGGTATGTCGATAGGGTTAAAAAATGTGAACAATTGCAATATAAAAACAATTGAATGTCGTTTCCGGTTTCACTAGGAAAAATAAAGTAAAAATATCTATTGGGAAAAACGATGCATCCTTAGGACATTCAAAATCAAGAAATGCCTGGAAAACTTTAAAGACCCTCAAAAAGAACACCAAAGAAGCTTTTATCATAGATCCTATTGGCATAGAAAAATGGAAAGTGTACTACAAAGACCTGCTCACAGAAGACAGACTAAACTTTTGCGAAGTTCAATACACCCTGGAAGAGAATGATAACCAGGAACGACCTATTACGGTTGACGAAATTTTAGAAGCCCTGAAATTTATGAAAAGTAACAAAGCTCCAGGTCCTGGAGGTTTACCAATTGAATTGATTAAGTACTCCTCCACTATAGTAATAGTAATGGTGAGGCACTAACACCCCATGAAGGAGCTTGGCCTACAAGGCGGAAGGTCAGAGCTTCTGTATCCTCGCTCTCACACCCGGTTGTCGCGTGTCAAATTCATGACGCATGGTGATGTAGTGAGCATCACGCATTAGACAACTGCATTATTACCCCTTATTCCTTCGAACGCAGGTCCCCAATTATTTAAAGCGACTGGTAGGCCGCCCGCCAGGCATCGATTATGGGATTTGAACTCCAGACTTCCGCACCGGAGTCCAAAGCTCTAACCACTGAGTTACGCTGGCGATACTCCTCCACTATAGTACTCGAAAAATTAAAAGAAATATTTAACAAATGTTTACAGGAGGCTGAGGACCCAGAGGAATAGAAACTAGCTTATGTAAGTTCCATACACAAGAAGGGCAGTAAAATGAATTGCGAGAATTATAGAGGAATCAGTGTCACTTCCTCGATGGGTAGATTGTACGGACGAATTCCGAAAGCGAGAATTGAACAAGAATTTAAGGAGTCAAAGGAGCAAAGCCGCTTCAGACCTGGCACATCTCGTATATATAACATCTTCTGTTTGAAACAGTAGCAAAAAAACCATTGAATACAACAAAGAATTACTTTTAATATTCATTGACCTAAAAAAAGCCTACGATAGCGTACCAGTAAATCAGTTACGAGAACCAATGAAGAGCGAAGGCATTACTACTACGTATATAAATGCTGTGAAACAATTATATAAAGAGACAAAGAGCAACGCAAAAGTAAGTCAAAATATATCAGAGAAGTTTTACGTTAATAAAGAACTGCGACAGGGGTGCTGTATATCTCCGAAGTTGTTTAAGATGTATATTGCCAAGGGTTTAACAGAATGAAAGAAAAACTGTAGCACAATGGGAGTTCAAATCAATGAGGAAATGAAGCATCGGGCTGCACAGCAGCACAAGTATGCAACTTTACACGGTTTGGATAACACTAACGCGAGGGCGCTGGTGGTGAAACTCATAAACATACTGCTCACGGTTCTACAAGTTGTGTTGCTTTTGGTTGCTACAGGTGCTGGCATTATTATGCCATTTGTTCGTACTACGCCGAAACATTGGTTGAATCAAACCGGACAGAAGACATTACTGCTTATTACAAGGAACCGGCCAGTGGTTTAAGAAGATTAATGATTTGGAACATCGGAGGCAGCAACCAGCAACCACAGTCATCTGTTCATTCTCCCAGGCAAAAGATTATGTACCGATGGGGCCACAATTATATATAACAGCAATGAGATAACATGAACAAGAAAATATCACGTATTGCTTGAGTAAAAAATAGATAAACATAGTAGTAAATATTCGAGTAGGCATGACGCTTATTTTAATTATGACTAAGTCAACCAAACATGCCTACTAAAATAATTTTATCGTATGGTCATTTCTTTCTTACTCAAGCATTCTATTTTGTTATGC
The DNA here is from genome assembly GCA_940337035.1 of Agriotes lineatus. Taxonomy (NCBI): domain Eukaryota; kingdom Metazoa; phylum Arthropoda; class Insecta; order Coleoptera; family Elateridae; genus Agriotes; species Agriotes lineatus. The sequence continues at coordinate 47,418 of CALNHX010006021.1, read as the reverse complement.
ATGTTATCTTATTGCTGTTATATATAATTATGGCCCCTTCCGTATATCTAGGTACCTAAACTCAATGAGCGTGAGATCACGCTGAAAGTACTACTGTAAGCTCTTGATAGATGGCGTAAGTCATTGTTTTACCCCAAGGCCAACTAAATCTATAGGAACAAAGTCCTTACCTGGCCGTCTCATTTATTTTTTTACTCTCTCCAACTTTCAGAACAGTCATATAAGGTCACTAAATCGCGTTAGCTACGCTACCAGAGTTTACTCGCCATCAGTTAATAATAGGTACGTTTCTAACCTTCAAAACAGTAGGAAAGCGAGTCATTGTTTGCTTTACTTTCAATTAGAGTCCCTATATATAAAGAGTTGGGACATGTAGGCGACTCATTTTGGATCCACAAATCATGGAGTACCTGATTTTTGTTAAATTTAAATTTTATGCAGATCATGCATACCTATGGACAACAGTTTGGCAACCATTACGAATTAGAATCACATTTTGTGACAGTTGTGACAAATACTTAACAAATATTTTTAATTTGAAAGATATTGTGCAATGACTGGTGGTTCAGCGATTAATGGTAAAAATCGAACAGATCTGGGATATTATTTGCATCTTTTTCTAAGGAACGCAAAAATAAAGCGTATCTGGGTAAATAACACCAAAATTAAGGATTTTAAGTCAACAAGCCGTTTATTCTCTGAATGTCATTTTTTGGCAGTAGTCTATTGTGATATGTTTTATCGGACTTTTTCCACTGCCGCCGTTTATGTAATAAACATTTTGCGGATGATCAGTGGTTGATTAAACGTGGAAAAACGAGACTGCAATACAATGCTATTCCAAAATTATTCAATTCAAACCAGATTTAAATAAATGTGAACATTCTGAAATGGAAGAAAACGAACTAATCGATGTTGAAAGCATCAAACGGCAGATTATTCAGGCCAGTGTTAATCAATACAAAAAGACAATTTTCCTCTGGATAGGTTGAATTACGTCGCCTCAAATTCTCTAACGTTAGTTGTTGAGCATTACATTCGTATTCATCAACATTTACAGCTGCCACTAAACATTCTACCCCACCCCCACACCTAAGATTATAAGCAGAGGTTTTTCATAACACAAGATTTCAATACCTGTTTATTTCTAATCGCAGTTCACTTAAGTCATCAGAAATACTTTTTACCATAACCTGAAAACACACTAGAACTAAAAAAGTAAATAAATTTAGCCGGCAAATTTTTCAAGTTTTAATAATTCCACATAAATATTATTTTTCTTACACGTTGCCTCAGATTTCTAAATGAATGCCTTCTGTGATTTGACATGTCAATTAATGTCATTTAGTTTGTCTTACATCTTTCAAATATAAAAAAAATGAAATATATTATTGCTGAATCATGTGATCCTTGATTTGTGGATCCAATGTCCCAACTCTTTATATATAGGAACTCTACTTTCAATGAACTTGTCATGTTACCTAGCAACAGCGTCGCAGATGTATTTGTCAAAGTGACTTATTAAACTGCGATAATAATACGTATTATTTGCAACTTACCTAATTAAATAAATAATAACAAAAACCGATTGTGAGTAAAATAGTATACCCACATACCACGGTGAAAAGTTTAATTCCTGTCTCGAGATAAAGTTAACCTCGACGCTGCGCGTCTCGGTTAACTACTTAATCTCTAGACAGGAATGAAACACTTTACACCTCGGTATGTAATATACTATTGTCAGTGTTCAGGGTGGAGGTTATAGTGGACTGTATAATTTTAATTTGGACAATTTACAGAATACGTCTTAGGGGTGCAGGAATTAAAAAGGGTTGTGAACCAATGGTCTCGTGCAGTCTCACACAAGATAAATTTAATAAGACTTAATTTCCGTTGGGCAGAGGTGTGGCGAATACAGACAGATGTTAAAACTGTATTGTTTATTGACTAGAATATTTTCTATTTATATACATTAACTATGACGTAAATTACAAGGTTCATGTTATTTTGCCCCAGTTCCAGCTCGCACATGCACTTGCGTATTCAATTTCATAACAAATAAATAGCAAGTTTGCAAAATTGCAGTATGTCGACCGGTCATTAGACCAGTGCTCATAATAAACGCTGACAGCTTTGTTGTAATTTCCGCATGCAACAGTTTGCTTACGAAATGTATGCATATTTAATTTTAAAGTTAAAATTATGTTTTGGTTCCTAAACATTCTGCCGAGCGACAAAGGGCCGGGATGGTGTGGCTGAGGCTGTCTCTCCATCTTCTTCGTCAGGTGGCAGTGGTTGTAACATGAAGCTCTCTGACTGGTCTGAATTTGGGCGTGGCTGCGGTTTCCTGTTCTTTCTCCAGTACTTCCATAATGTCCAGATGATACAAACTGATACCAAGATAACGATTGTAGTACCAGTGTTCACCATGATGGTATGTTGATGGTGCCACATTGGATATTCCTGATGTAGCTGCAATTCGTCTTCTTCTTCTTGTAGGCGTTGAAAATGATCGGACGGTAGCAACACAGGTTCCTCCATTTGCAGTTGAGGGTGGGTGCTCGTATTCTGCAAAGTAGTGTTAATAATTACTTGCATTGGTTTGTTGAACCCAGCTACGACAGGAATAGTAGTGAATAGCTGAGTATGCAAGGTAGTCCGTTTGGTGTATATAGTACAATCTGGGGATATTTGGATTATGCCAACATCTTGAATCTTCACATCTTCTCGATTCCCGCTGCATTGTACTGCTGCTGTTGTGGGTTGATTGGGAATAAACAACCATGTGTTCACTGCGTACAGTTTTTTCCATACCAGTGTCTTAACTGTAAACTGATGGACCAAACATTTGACCTTGTTCAATCGCTGGTAGATCTCATCAATGATGCAGTTCGGATTGTCTTCAATACTGCGGACTGCGGATGGCCTGCATAGGTAAAGATGTTTCCCTATTGGCTCGATCTCCTTCAACTTGTCTTCTTGGATTTCAAAATAGGTTTGTTCGTTGTAGTTAATCGCTAAGAATTCCATTGGCAAGTTCAGCGATGCGTAGGTTCCATTTCCCTTCTTCACTGGAATTGGAGTTGGTTTGATTAAGTTGTATTCCCGCTTCTCAGTTATGTGAAAATAACTAAAAATCTGGATGGTTTCATTATTGATGCTAAGTTCCATTTTGTGCATTGGTGTGGTAAGTATCTCCAGGTTTGATGGACACTATTCTGTAAAATTGTGATGATGGAATAAATTGCAGGATGTCTGCCTTTTTGAATTTTACATTTAGAGATGTTTGTACTTCTCACCCATCTCGTGTAAGTAATTGGTAGCCATCTGATATGATGTTAACACATGTATGTTTAATTTGTTGTTGTCTGTCTTTTTGTACCAAGGTTACATCTCATTGATCGCTAGCAACCCTTCATTGAGTTTTCTCAGAAAATTATCCAACTTCTGGGATATTCTGGCTTCAGTCTCATTTAGAGTTACTGCAGTTGACAACATTATTCTTGTCTGATGATTAGATGTATGTATCAATTCTAGTTGATTTTTCTCCAATTATTCGATGTTATGGTAAACTTAATCGTTAACGCCAAACACTGAGGTTAGTAGCTACCCTAGTACTCCTCGCTTAGTCCTGACGTCTTGACTATACATGCTTTTCATATTCCAGATGATCTGCCGTTGCTGCTCTCTCAGGTGATGATTTAATTCCTTGCAATGGGATTCTGCCGATAAGACAAGTGCCTTGCTGCATAAGGTATTCATTTGCTGGATTGTCTTGTTTATATCTTCTTCATCTACTTGGATGCTAGAGATGTTCACTGTTACTTCGATCCTGAAGTCTCCCCTCGAGAGTTTTGCGTGGCCAAGTTCTTCAATAAATAGGCCAGGTGATGGATACTTCACTATGTACGACCCCGTGGTTGCTGAAATTATGGTGCACAACGCCAGTAAGAGTGTTATTGTTCTTGTGACTGTTGACACTCCACTACCCCTGCTTTGCTTTCTTCTTCCTTCTTCTGCTTCCTGTGTGGGTACCGGACCGAGTTTGGTAATAGGACGCTTGAGAATTGTATCTTCCCTTTTCTTAACAGCTGCAACTCTGACAACACCATAGGAGCCTGGATGCACTTCTGCAGCTCTTGCTAAAGGCCATTGATTGGGAGGACTGCTGTCATTCTTCTGTAACACTAGATGTCCCACTTGCAAATTCTCTTCGTCTGACTTCCATTTCGTTCTGCGTTGTAACCCAGATAGGTATTTCTTAGACCATATTTTCCAAAAGACATTTTTCAACATTTGAAGTAATTTCCATCGTGTCAATTTTTTTCGGATGTATACGCTGTAGCTTGACTTCCGCCATGTAGAAGCTTCCGATGGACGTCTCTCACTATGAGTTGGGCTGGATGACTGTTATGTTGAATGAGAATGGGATGTTTTTCATTATATGGCAAGATCGAATTTTGAAGTCGTCCTCCCACTCTAAGAGTTCCTTCATCATCAACGAATGGTCGTAATGGTGCCAAGGAACTTTTTGTGTCCACTGAGATGTTTACTTTGAATATAATTTTAATATGATTTTGTGATATCTTTAATAACTATAGTACTTTACACGAAACCGAAAAAGTTGTTGCTGAATTCTCAAGGAGTATTTTATTTCAACTAATTGAAATTATGGGCAAATTAAGTCCAAAGCAAACAGGAACGGTCTCTCAATTAAGAAAATATAATTCCAAATTCTTTTGGTCATCATACTTATGTTAACTTCATTCGGGGATCTATAAAGAGATTTACACGGAACTTCCCTTGGGCGAATTAGATCAATTTAAAAATTTAAAAAAAAATATTATCTGCGTAGCGATTGTAACCACACCGATAAGTCGAACTGCGCCATCCAGCCTCATTGAAGTGAGTGAAACGGAACGGTTTTATTGTTGAAACGTTTCGACTCTGTTGTGACATTATCCTGTATCTGTTGAGTCCTATTTTCTGCAAATGTAAAACCTGACCTATGTGAAAATTATTACTTCCTTTTATTTCAAAATTAAAGCAAAAATTTACAAAACTGAATTTTTTAAGGTGCTTACCCTGTATATATTTGTCTGAAAGTTTCTCGGTTTCATGACAGGTAAACATATAATTACAATACTTTCTTCGCAGGAGGCGTGGAAAGTAAAATATGGGAGTTACTTGAAAATAAAAATTAACGTTGTCTCACGAAAATATAATACTGGAAAACTGGAAAGTTTAGTCTGCACAAATTTTAAGGAAGTGAATAATAATTTCAAAAGGTATAGAGCCATGTAGATGAGAAATGAAGCTCATTGTAGATGACTGTTCTCAAAACCATATTTCAATAAAGAAGCTGTTAAGAAATAAACTTTCAGAATATTTTACTTATAATTGTAATTATGTTTAATGGCTTTGAGTAATTATAATACACTGACCACAATTATCCAATAAATAGGTAAACAAGAAATACGTATAGATAGCCTAATGGAATTATCTTTGGCACTCCCCATAAGTTCTTCAATAAATAAAAGACCGAACTACTACCGGCCTCTCTCTACACCGGAGGGATTTAGGTCAGTAGTAACGCCAAATACTACTGTAACAATGTTTAATCATCATACATTATTACTGGCTCGCAAGGCCGGACCTGTCCGTTCGCTACTTCGTAACGCATGAGGTGCATCGCGCATGCGACACGCATTATCACAACTTCTTTTCTTTTCACAGCGCTTCGTCTTTGTCGTACACGAAGGATTTTATGCATACAATTCGAGCGCGCAATTTGACATTCAGCTTACAATGAAAACTATCGACACGAGAAAATAAATTCAGTTTACAACGTGTTGTGTGTGGGATTCGTTTTCGTTCGGGTACTTGTAGTATGTGGTTTTAGTATTTTAATTGATTAACGTGGTCGTGGTATCGGTTGCCTATCTAAGTGGAATTATTTGCTGGGTAAGATATTACTTATCGCTTGCTTTAAAAGTTTAAACTAAGCCTCACTTGCTCGTTTCAGTTGTAGTCGCTTATCAAATTTCGCTGTAGTCTAGTATTAAGGATATAGGCGACTCCAACAGTTAAATACGGCAAAATAATAGGATTTATACAATATTTAAAAAGAGAAATCATTATGTATAGCTTTTGGTATCAATGTAATATTAGTAATTCTTTATGTTACTGAAAGATATTTATTATTCACAAATCAAATATTCTGCTGTCGAAGATAATGTATTAATTGTACATATATGATAATTACAAACATTACCATTTAGTTAATATTTTATAATTAAAGTTAGAATAAAACCGAGATTACTATGGAATTAATTAATATTCCATTTTAGCATATTTTTAAATGCATCTTCTTGGGAGAGTGGTTCATAATTTGATCATTTTTAATTTTAAAATGGTTCTTATTACGGATTTTTATAAATCTAGGGTGGGGCTACATCATACCATCCTAGCAGTAGCGGTGTAAAAACTCACGTGACTTGTCTAGTATACCATAGATGTAGCATACATATACAAGTTTATGTGGTTACGTAACAATTAGTATGACGTGGATGATATTTCGTAATTTATTTTAGTTTTTAAGCAAAAGTAACTAGGTCGAGGCCTTGAGAACTTATCCTCAAGGTTTAATATTCAGAGGAGCCACTACGAATTACTCCCATCACATGTGAAGAACGAATTCCTGTTGGTAGGCGAACCGTGCTAATCACATGCTTTACATCAGTGACATAACAGGAAATAACTATTATATATTTTACTACAAAGGCAAACGATATGTTGTCATAATAATACGACATTAATGAAGGTTGTTTCCGCTATGATTATTTTATAGTTTTGTGTTTTTGGTATTCCGAAGAGTTATTGTTGCCACACCACTATGTAGATGGGATTTTAATTTTTTATAGTTGTGGATATAACCGAATAGGTAGTGTACATTTAAATTTATAATAATAAGTAAGATGGCTCGTATAAAGCAACGCTTTTTTAAGAATGGCACTGTTAATTTACATAACTGAAAATCTAGGAAAAATGTTTTGGTCTAAATGCTCCACAATTAAATTTAACGAGCCATTAACTTGTAACTGTGAGAAAGCAATTATTAATGGAAATAACAGGTATTAGTTGCTATTGAGCACAAGGTAAAGTGTTTCTATGGAAGTGTACAGCTAGTTAATTTGGAAACCTGGAGTCAAAATATACTATTCAAATTAATCAATAATTCATTCAGTGTAACTGCTTAATTTTGCAAATATTTTCTGTAAAATAAAATTAATTTGCATTTTCTTGGATAAAATGTTCACGATTATGGTAGGTTATTATAATATATTTAAGAATTACTGACTATAATATAACAAAACGAAAAGCTAAAACTTGGAAATATTAAAGGCCATCAGAATTCGTTATGGGTTATTTTGGGTTGACGAAAACATTAGAGAATGATCTCTCTCCGAATTCTATAATGAATTAGTATCAAAATGCTTAGGTGTAGCATATAGGCTACGTAATTGTAGCAGGAACTTGAAAGTGTATGTATAAAGTGTGCTATTTTTAAGAAAAACGATTGTTTTTGCACATGGCGTATGTGTTTAAAGCCTGTAGAAATGATTATAATGAGAATTATTTAACTGAAACTTGAAAGATGTTGAAAGTAAATGATTGTCTGACTCACAAAATCATCAGCATTTAATAAAGCAATACATTTTAAGAAGATCGATAACACGGGCGGACACGTGGAGGATATGGGGTGAAACTTTCCCCTTGTTCTCAGTGTTTGTCAGTCGACAGATAGGCTACATAGCTGTAAAATGATAAAGTTGTTGGAAAAATAAAATGCCTTGAAATTATAAATGGGAGAACTATGCGAACAGTATGGTAAACTACCAAAACTTACATTAATTGGCACTTAGAATCTACATTTGGCAAATTTAGATCACAATCTCAACTATCTCATGGGCTAAAGTGCATAGGTATACCGGGTGACAATGAGCCCAGGGCCATGCTTTTATATCTTCTTTTTTTATGAATCCATTTGGATAAAATTCTATATGAAGATACTAAATATAATTTATGATTGATCGATAGATATAGTCAAAATGGCCGACTTTTGGTTTCAGCCGAAATGACACCAACTTTGATTTTTTAAATGGATCACCCTATATATTTTATGTTTTTCGGAATGTGCAAGTCCACTTACATACAGTAGTATCGTCAAATTTTCATTCATCAAACAAAAAAATATGTTTTTCTAATTTTGTTTGACCATAGATGGGCGTGACTTGGAAAAATCTGTTCTAATTTACTCTACCAACTCATAATAATAGCTATTTTATCAGTAAGGTCAATAACAAAAATTTAATAAAAGAATAACATTTGCTAAACACCTTTTTTAAGAAAAAGTTACTTTTTTTAAATGGCAATTACTAAGGGCCATCTAGCCATTAAATAGAAAATTTTATTACCAATTTAACGATATTCATCATGCACTACTTTATCTTTATCTAAAATTGAAAAATAATTAATTAATGGATTTTTTAAATATTTTTGTGTAATATCTAAGCAAATTAGTGTTATTTCCAGTGAAACGGGAAGTCGGCCATTTTGATTATATTTTTATCTCAATCCGAAATTAGGTCTAGTATCCTTGTATCAAATTTCAACAAAATTCATTCATAAGCAACGGAGATAGAGCCATGGTCCTAGTCTCATTGTCACCCGGTATACTGTCTGTCTTTTATAAAGTTTTGGAAAAAATGCTTTTACCCAATGTTAGTTTTTTGTATTTAGAGGAATATACTGTACATTATTATGCGGCAGAAGTAAGCAACTGAAAATGTTATCAACATTTTATTAAGATAATGTGAAAATCAAAATGTGATACAATACAATGTAAGATTTAATTTATGTACTTTTAAAATGTAATATAAGAAATAGGTATGCGCCTAGGAAAGAGTTTGCATCATATGGAAAACTTTTTTATTTATTGTTTTTCTAAAATTGGGAATCGGCATTAACTTTCGCACGAACAATAACCAAAAAGTAGCCAAAACGATCACTTACATTCCTCTTCAAATACATATGTCATTTTCAAAATGAAAATGCCCAGAACGCCCTTATTTATAAAAATAGGAAAAATATTGATTTAGATTTACGTCAATATTCCAAATAAAAATAAAGTTTGCTTAAAACATTTTCTAATAAAAGTTAAAGTTAACACTGTTCACGTTTTGGCCAATTATCGAATATTTCGTTGTCCGAATATATAGATATGAAAATAGACCAAGAACGTCCTGTTATTTGTCGTAAAAATATTATTTTTCATCAAAAAAGCGTGTTCCTTTTTTAATATCATACTATTTTGATCTCTATACATTAAAATACTTTTTTGATCTGAACTGTTAAGAAAAATAACTATCTCAATTTTTATGAATTTTAAAAAAATAATTTTTGCCCCAAAATTCGTATTTGAAATCTTAACAATTTAAATTTCTTAATGATATTTTCTCTATTTTTATCAAGGTTGGCATTAATTTTCCCAGCCTGAAAAAACCCACTGGGGTTTCTGGTGTTTTCCGGATAAAACACACCTGAAAAACCCCGCATGTTTTAGACTAAATGTAGTTTTTTACAAAAATAATAGTATTCTAAAGCTGTAAATGGTATCAAATCTTCCATTCCAATACTTTCAATTATTTTTATACTAGCAAATCATTGAATGACGGAATACTCTTGAAGGAAGTCTTTCAGAATTAATTGCTAATTGAAACCCCTTACTGTAAAACGTAATTTGATAAACCTGCTTCAAGTATACTTATAACAATATAGTAATAGTAAACAATTGGGATTCGTTGATCAGGGCAGCAAGTGCTTTACTTACGAAAAAGTGAGGTTAGCACTGCTTACTCGGCAACAAAGAACATAGACAGGCATATCTTGTTTGGTACATTAGGTTAAAGGTTAAAAACAATTCTTAAATGAGTCCGATTATATTACAGTTAAATGATTCATCCGTTACCATTTTTACTTCCTTTTACAATAAAGAAAGTATTGGATTCACCCCAAAAATTCGAAATTCAGTTTTCAACAGATCTTCACGTTTTAGAGTCCCTTGAACCCAAAAAATATTTTTTTTTCATTGGTCTGTGTGCTGTGTGTCTGTCTGTGAACAGAATATCTCAAAAACGAAAAGAGGTATGGCGTTGAAACTTCATATATACGTTTGGTGTACTATGTAGATGCGACAGCAAGCTTTTGAAGAAAATCGCATAACCGGAAGTAGGTGTTTACTCTTGTGATTTTTCAGTTTTTTTCGATTTTTTCAAAAACGGCTTTAACGATTTTTTTTAAAACTTCACATTTTTATTAAATTTTTAATGTGTATTGATGTGAGATAGGTGATTTTCCAGTTGAATACTTCTAAAATGGGTTTCTTTTGTTTTTTTTCTATTTTTTGTATTAACTCCTTTTTTTAAATAGAACACCCGGTATATTATTACATTTTTGAATTCAGCTTAAAATTCTAGAGAAAATTTGTTTGTTCAACTAACGCTCCATTTTGTACCGTTTTTGTAGAATTGGTAATTTTTGAAAATTTTTGACAAATGCTAAAAATTTAAAATCAAATTTTTGGTCAATTATAAGATCACTGTAAAAGGAAGTTGTGTGCGTGTATCACACCAGATTTTTTTTGCATATTTTCGTATGATGACTAATTGTGGGATGGTAACTATACATGCATATGCAAAAAAAATGCTATACCGTGATTCTGCTGCCAGAGCGTTTCCACCTGTGATTGCCTTATACGTTTGGGCGTATTTCGGATCGACCTCAGCAGTTGCCAGGCGATTGGTGCATTGATAGGAGCGAGTATGTTGACACATAACTCATGTAATGCTGACATACTTCTTGCATATTGTTTACATGTTGTAAGTGGTATCGAATAGCTACCTCCAGGTCTCATTACTTAGACCTAGTTATATTATATAGGATAGATGATAAAATTATTCTTAATTATAGAATAGTAATTTTTTTCTAATGCCATATAGGCTGTTGACGAATGGGAGGCTAGCGTCGCCATTGACCTACACTGCCATAAATTAAAACAGCAATTCCAAAACGTTAAATGTTGAGCACGTGGTTATTTTGGAGGTTACGCAGTCGTAAGTGCCTCAGTTTGGGACGCACATATACAACAATTGAGTTCGACATCACGAATCAACTTTCGAGAATTTTTGAGATTGATATTGAGAATGGGTAAAATCTTGTCTCGTCTTGTTTCGTGGTAACACTAAGCAATTTGCTGCGAGTTAGTAAAAAGTTAAGTTTTAACTGTTGCTTTTTAATTTATTGTTTGTTTCTTCATTGAAGTTGAAAACAGATTTGTTTGTACGAAATTAAGGTGTTTTTTATACGACCCGAGGTTTATGGTCAAGCGAGCGCAGCGAGCGAGGCACACAAAAAGGCGAGTCTAAAAGCCTGCTTTCATACGAGTTACATGGGTATTTTTGGTTCTATTGCCGTTTTTTCTTATTAAAAAAAGACAGTTTAAACGAGAAGATCGGGCAAAGTCGAGGAGGTCATGATCATGCCAAAAACTGGCTATGCGTATTCTGATTTCGACCAATGGAAACACAACGTTAGTTATTGTTCTCATGGTTAGTACTGCTGAAAAGTAAAAGATACTAGTACGAAAACGTGGGTGTTTTCGGTCGCTCGATAAGATTTAATATTAATTAGGAATAGATCCAACTGTACAAATACAATCCGTGTATTATGCAAGGCATTCCATAATATCTCGGATTCAGGTTAAGGATAATATTTTAAAATGAATTAATTCACTTATTTTCTTTAGTCTCCTGAATCTAACTTCATTAACGAGTTTATACCCATTCCCGCCCCGAGAAAATTCTTGGATGTGGCTGGATTTGAACCCATGTCCTGATTGTGAAACAAGCTGCTAACCCACATAACCTGGAGGTGTTTCCATGATTTGTTTGTTTGTTATGGACAAGGTCTAGGCATGTTAAGTACCAGTTACCTTAGACACCGACTGCTGTGGTCACACGGCCAAAGTCCTATTTAAAATTTTTCCGAAACTATGGAATTCCTACCTTAAAAAGGGATTTTTTGCATGCTACACATCGTAGTAACATTGAACCCACGGCGTTATATCACTTTCGAATGATTGATATGTAGCAGTCTGTAGAGGTTTTCATCCGCATTTCTTTATTTTTAGAAACACCTTCCGGTATCAGGGATTGAACTCGCGACCCTTAGTTCTCTAGTCAAAATGCTTCACCACTGTGCTACTGAACACAGCAGCCATGCTTTAAAATGGTTAATTAAAAAAGTTTAAATAAAGAATTTCTCATTGCACTTTTTTTTAATACCGCAAACATTTTTGGAACTTCTTTCATCCGGAGATAACGTAAAATTACGTTCTTTTCACACATTTTTGATATTTCAACGACGACAAGTTTCCGTGTTATAATATCGTTTAATTGTTGTAATTGTAAGCAAATGTAGTTACGTTTTAAAAATTGTATTGCATTCCTTAGCTTAGGAAGCTCTAATATAAATTTATGTTCAAAATAGTTTTCATATAAATTTACAGCCGTTTTTTTTGTTCCGTTAAGAATGCTGTACACTTAACAGCAATTGCGCATGGTGATTATTTATGCAAACAAGTTATGCATTAATAAATTCTAGATCTTTATGTGTCGAACTTGTTGACCATCTTATTCGACACGTTCTCAACTGGTATTGAGTAAATACGATTTAAACCCTGCAAGAGTAAATAAGATTTAAACCCTGCAGGGGAAAATATGGTGGATTCAGATTCAAGAACCGCGCAGGGCCAAGGGTGAATTTATTTATATTTCTAGTTAGTATCTATATTTACTCATTTACTTATCAAGTCAATGTCAATTGAGAAAGATGAAATGCGTCGACAGCATATTACATAAGGTTGTCAACGAATTTGACACACATGAATTTTTTAACAGAGATCCATAATGAGACGTTGCTGGGTTATATAATCGAAGCGCAAGGACTTCATTTAAGTAGATACTTGAACGAAGTGGTTTTCAACCCTTTTTAGTTGACGCCACCGTTTTTGTTTACGCCCCCATAAAAAATATGTGCAGGGGAGCATATATCAGTTAATATTAGTTATGTATTAATAGGTAGGTTGTAAATTTTAATTAGGATGAAAAATAATAGTTATTTACTATATAAGTGGGATAAGAGCATCATTAATATACTTCTGTGCTTACATACACGAGCATCATTAATATACGTGTATGTAAGCACAGAAGTATATTAATGATGCATTATCACACATGTATTGTACAACATTTAATCTACAACTGCTCAAAATTGAGAAAAGTTCATTAAGAAAAATGTCAGATCTGCCATTTTCAAAAATATTTTAGTAGGCAAATGCCATTAGGTCATTCATTTGATACAGCCATTACACCACTAGTGGTGTAATGAACTTCATTACCTAACGGAAATAGGTCAAATGAAATACCTAATGCCATTTGCCGTTACACCACTAGTAATGTAATGAACTTCATTACCTAACGGAGATAGTGTCAAATGAGTGACGTAATAAGTCCTTATTCAAGCAGTTGTAGATGAAAATAGCTACGTATTTCACCAGTATATCTACAAGAAGGACCAAATACAAACACACCTAATACTGGTACATAACTAACCAATGCCAAAAGTGCAATTATAAAGTAAAACTCAGTGGGAAGGGTGTTACTCTTGCTTTTTTAGAAGTTAGTAGGAATAGGGAAGTCTTTGTATAGTTGATTTTAACTAGTGGGGCTCGTTGTACTGTACAGTATGTTGAACGCTTACAGTTCTTAGAGATGTGAAAAAATAAAATAAAGATTTGTAAAATGTGTGAAACTGTTGTCTGTTAATTCAGCGTATTCCCGAAATTTAATTAATAATAATAAATTGTAATAAAAGAGGAGAATCTCTATTAACTCTTTTAATCAAATACTCTCCCCCCCCCGCCCCCTCACCGACAGTTCCTCACTAATTCAGAATCAAAGCGATTTCGGGCCAAGTTTACAGACATGTACGTATGTACAATTATATTAAATCTATTATTTTACTTACAAATACATATTGTTATATGGTATCATACGATTTGTCAACATTTACGGTACTATTTCGCAGTAACAATTAAGAAAATTTAGGTATCAGTGTGTTGAATTTTGACAAATATTTGTACGGTACTGTTACACAAATGTGAAAATTATTAGTTATACCGTCTGTTCTATAAAAAAGGCCCCGCCTTCTAGCTACTTTATTATTTATTTTAGACCCAATATACCTGATATCAAATCAAATGGCACATAAAAACCTACATTTTAACACTATCAAAAAATTTTATCTTCAATTGTTTCAGAGTGGTGATGTCACGTGCAATTTTTTTAAATGACACTGTATATATTTTTTTACATTTTCTGGTAGAGGTTTTTTTTCTCTTTTCAACAATATAAATATTTTATGCCTTTACATAAGAAAATTTTCGAGAAAAATTAAAAAACTTTTTTATCAGTGGGAGGCCACCATACAAAACTATAAACAAAAGTGTAACTCAGAAAAACAAAACAATAAACACTTTAGATTATTCTGAAATCTGACAGTTAAAGCGTTTGGCTACTATTTGTTTTGTTTTTCTGAGTTACACTTTTGTTTACAGTTTTGTATCATGGCCTCCCACTGTGAAAAAGTTTTTGTAATTTTTCACGAAAATTTTTTTATGCGAGTGCATCAAATATTTATATTGTTGAAAAGAGAAAAAAAACCTCTACCAGAAAATGTCAAAAAATATATACAGTGTCATTTAAAAAAATTGCACGTGACGTCACCACTCTGAAACAATTGAAGATAAAAATTTGTTGATTGTGTTAAAATGTAGGTTTTTATGTGTCATTTGATTTGATATAAGGTTTATTGGGTCTAAAATAAATAATAAAGTAGCTAGAAGGCGGGGCCTTTTTTATAGAACAGACTGTATATCGTATTGGCCTTTACATTATTATACGACATTATAAATCGTATACAAAGGTCACCTTTTTAATTTAAACGACTTTGCTAATATTCTAAGCAATGGTTGTTGTTGTTTATTGGTTCGCAGTTATTATATGGTTGTGCAACATTGAAATCAATGTATATGGCTTTAATTATAACCATACACGTAGTATGAGATAAGTAATAACAGGGTTATGGTTGTATGTAGGCACGTAAATATTCATGACTTTTTTGATGACCTGTACAAGGTATTTCTAAAAAAAGGGGACATACTTTGCAAGTGTATTCTATGATGAAAAATAAATCAAAAAGTTTTAATCCGCAAATGGATACTTTCTAAGATATTAAGCTTTAAAGTGTCAATGTGGGACACTTTATATGAAATATGGAAAATCACGATTAAATAGTTTATCTTGTTATCAAAATTACTTAGTAATCTTGTTAATCAAGTTAGTATACTATTGAAATTTAATGGAAGTAAGTCGAATTCAGTTTCAGTAACGCAATTCATTTTTCTTTTCGTGAAAAAGCGAATATGATTTTTTCCGCCAATCGAACTACAACTGACACATTATTGACAAACTTTTGTTGAGCAAAGTCAAACATTCCATTACATCGGCCGTTGATAGGTAATTTACAATAAAACTGTACAGAAATAATTCAAATATTCCATTACATCAGCCGTCGCTAGGTAATTTGCAATAAAACTGTACAGGAATAATATTCCCGGCCTAGGCAGGGAATATTCGAGTACCATTTCCTAATTTTTTAAATTACTGGTATCGATCGGCGGAAAAATAGTATGTGTATCTTGGACAAAAAGCAACATTCCCAGACTCTTGTGTTGTTGGGCTCGACATACAGTCGTCTGGTAATGTTACGCTTTTCGTTCTAGATACACAATGTACTATTATGTATGGTAATGCAAATGGGAATGGTCGCAAGGCTGTAAGGCTGTATCAAGAGTCTTTTCCAAATTGACAACAGCCAAATCATAATACGTTTTCAGCGTAAAATTCAAATAAATTGATTTTTTAATTATCTATATTACAACTTTCAACCTTAATATGTATCTTAGGAAGGATTCAATTGCGGACACGGGTCTATTTTGATATACTTATAATTGACGACAACAAAATTATTACTTACTTATTGCTAGAAGATTAACTTCGAACTGTAACTGAGGAAATGTAAAGAACGTCTTCTGATGGAGGGGGGCGTGATGTTAAAAGTTTGTTTAAAAGATACAGATTTATTATTTGCCTGTAAATTTAAGTGCAACATCCTGTAGTATATGTTTTGTTCGATTATATTAATAGTTATTTACACCACAAGTGTTAGAAGTGCAACCTTTTCTCACAAGTGTGGAAAATAAGCACGCTAACACGAGTTGTCTATAAGATTTTTTAAAATTTCATTAAATATTCAAATCCAAGCCTGTTTTGTATATTTTTTTTTCTACGACTGCTACTAAAAGTAGGTCTTTTAGTACTAGCTTGTTTCACTATAAATGGCGTTTTATAAATCAGCGTGTTAAAAGTGAAATCAGCTGTTTACTTTTAGTCCATGTGCTAAAAGTAAACAACTGGTGTTGAACTTAGAATTTCGAGCTGGAGGTGAGGTTATAAAGTTACTTCTTTCGTTAGAGGTAAAGTTTTTTTTTAATAATTAAAGCATTATGTATTGAATAAAGTCAAATGTGTACTATTTTAATTACCTTTGATAACTGACTTTGACAGCTAGCGGCTGCAGAAACAGTCACCTGTGCCGTCAAGGCAATCTTTTTACTATGACATAAATTATAACTGTCATAAATGCAAACCTTTGTTAAATCGACATTTGTGGATTAATAACAGTAAATTTAAGGCTGTAGAAAAATATTGTGTGCAAACTAGCGTGCTAAAACATAAACCACTTTTAGCACTTGTTGCACAAATAGCTACTATTTGCCTTCATTTTAGTCAAGTGAAATTGTAATTTGTTTACGTCAAAATAAAACTAAAAATGAACAAATGAAAAATAATTGGTTACTAAAATAGTTCATTCCTAAATTAAAAGCAAACTGTCACTTTTTTCACTCAGTGAAAGTGACACTTCGCACCCTGAAATTAATTAAAAAAGCCTACTTTTTTAAATGAAATTTTAAAAAATATATCTATTTACATTTCTGATAAATTGACGACGACTAAAGTTAGGAATCTGAAGACTACATATCAACTTCTGGAAATAGATTTAGTTTTTTTACATATTTGGAGATTGGATGCCTTTAGGGGTGTAATAGAAAACAATTCCTATAAAGCTAATGGATAATTTAGATAATGGTTAAATAATAGTAATTTACGATGCAAGTGACGTTATCAAACTTTTTACATTACGAGAGAATAGTTTGAGTGAACGAGCGACGTTAGGGAGCGAGTTCTTTAAAATTCTCGAGTAATGTAGAAAGCAGATAACGTTAGTTATATCGTAACACGGTTTATTTTATCCTAAAATACTAATCTTTTTCAAAAATAAGAAACATTGTTATTAACGACACAACAGTGAGACATATATCTGCTATGGCTGTGGTGGTACCACTCAATACTGTATTATTGGTAGCACTGTCAGGTTATGTTAAATTCGAGATTAGCAGGTTAAGTTTTGCGTCAGTCTGTCTCATATAACAAACAAAACCTAACCTACTAACATCGAATTGACATTGTCACTAACAATACGTCAGTACTGCCATCATGTGATTAAATGCTAATAAAGTACCGTTATGTTATTTTTCTTAACAACACTAGTGCTGTTAAATGCATCTTAGCGCAACTCGTTGCTCAGGAGTTATTATCAAACATAATAGGATAAAATAAATATTTATAAGATAGTTGCATTATGTTTGTATTGATTGGTATATCATTTAATTTTCTGTGTTCTAGCAATAGTTTTCAGTATTTATTCAAATTATATTAGTAAAATGAAATGGAAAGCAGTAATTTTAATCCATAGATTTATCTTTCGAAATCAACACTGTCTAAAATGTATTTGCAAGATTGAAAATCACTTTGACACATGTTAAATGCATATTTAGCTGTTTAATGGTTCGAGTAGGTGGTATGTGTATCAACATGAGCTCTATTTTGGCAAATCGTGCGTAGACAGAATATAAATGCGATCGTTACTCGTGACTGCGAATATAAAATACTATAGCGTGTAGGACGAGGAGTACGCGCCTCATAAGGTCGGTGACTGCAAGACAATTTGCATATAGCGTTAGGGGTTGCTAAACCTTTCATCTTGTCAGCGTTTGCTCAGCTTGCATTTATTTTGTAATATAATTAATAACTTTTGAAAATGGTTTTGGCACGTCAATTTTGTTTAATGATATACTATTTGTGCCTTTTATACAGTGTGATAAAGATGGGGAAAGATAAAGGTAAACTAGACTATAATTTGAACTAATCTACTAATGTGTTTCCCACGTTCCACATTATTATGCCTCAAAATTGTGGCCTTCTGTTTATATTGGTCGGGTCGATAACCCCACCCTTAACACATATATAAATAAATGTCTGTAGGTAGTGTCGATTATGACAAATATGACTTAGCATTCATAACGGTAGAAACCAATAAGAATGCGTAATTTTCCTGAATTTCCATACAACAGTTATTTCAGTAACTATGGCGATATCGATTGTACAAACCTTTGTATAACTAGTGTAATACTAACCTTTGTATCTTTGTATAATCTTAGTTTTTAAAAAATGTAACAGTTATACTAAAGCAATATTAAAAACGCGTAAATTAATTAATAATTTGACAAGTAAACACAAAATTATAAAATTTATGGATTTTCTGTTAACTTTCTATACTTTACTTATTTTCTCTATTCATGGTATAGTCTACCTGTATCTGTATACAACTCAGGAATAAAAAATTCTCGAGATTCTACGTATTGCCTTATGAAACACTACTCTATGCTACGCGTTTCGTGGTGTTTCAGGCAATACGTCTCGTATAATCGATTATTTTCGATCGTTTCGTTGTATAATATATGAGAATAGGTAAGTTCACAAACAGATGTAGTAACATATGTCGCATAGTGTCTTATATCCTTCCTTATAGTTATTGACGTCATTAGGCCGATATATATAAAAGAACGGGCGCGGCTGAATTTTGTTACACGAGGCGATAGCCGAGGTTTATAATCGACCAAGTCCATTATTTGCGTATCGATCAGGTGATTCTAACAGCCGCCGACCATTATAATCTTTAACGGCCGGCGGCCGTTATGAATGTCTTTGTTTTTTAAAGATCACGTGGTACTTAACGGCCGGTGGCTGTTATGAATGACTTTTAATGTGTTTTTGTTTAGTTTAGTTAAAATACAATAACGGTATAGCATTACGAAAAATAATTATTATGCTCTAACCATGCAATATGATCATCAGTATGAAATATGTGTTTAATAAATATGTGGTCGTCATGCGGGCTCCGGTATAGGTAGATATAGTTTAATAACCAAAATATTGACGGATGTTTAGTAATAACATTTTAAACTCATAATAGAGGCAGATACCATTATATAATTTTAAGACTACGTAGAAGTGTTGGTTGTCTTCAGGGGCGTCTTAAGCGGGGGAAGCAATAGGCCTTGGTTGCATAACTGATTTTTACAAATTCGAAATATAGAATTTTTCTGTAAAGCTACTGATGAAGATGACTCGTCGTAACCAATGAGATAACGTGCTCGCGTGTCGTCCCGTGCGTGCAGAGCCGTGATTGGTTTGTTTGTTATGCCGCCGCGGCGTTAGCAAATGTGGTGCAAGAATCAACATTGAAAATGAATGCCAATGCAGCACGACGTTCTTGTATGCTTGTGGGTCGTATTTGGACATAATATTGGTTGCAGTTGCAGCGTGTTTATTTATCTTGGACGATTTCGGTTGTTTCATTCAGTTTGATACAAGAAAATGGAGGAGGATATGATAACTAAGTAATATTCTCAACATTAAAGACTACCTAGCTGAAATTGCACAAATTAAAAAAAAATTAACCTGCAAATTACAGTTGGAACTCGCAATTTGCAAGAAACATTTCTGGGGACATTTATAAGAAAAATAAATGGATTGGTGAATGTGATGCATTATATACTCTGTTTTGTTTTTCATTATAAAGTAGATTATGGTGTATAGTTTTCTAACACGTGTTGTGTTTGAATACGTGTTGTGCTGTGCATATAACGTTTCTTTTTGAACCATCCAAAATAAAAATCATGGCCATATTCGGATTAAAACATCAACGGACTGTAAATGAGTCATTATTTTTTGATTAGTTATTGTTAAAAGCCGCCACTGCATGTAACAAGTTTCTTTGAAGAAGCATTGTTATATTCAATTGTCATAAAAATACAAGCTATCTATGGTGTTTAAAAATTTGCCAAATGTTCTAGAAGGATTAGAAGAACTTTTTAAAGTAAAGAAAAGTACTCTGGAGCAAAACACTTATTAAACAAATAAAAAATTATTTTATCAGCAATTTACTAGTGTAGAATAATATTTTGGACGAAAGTCCAATAGCTTAATATTATTCTACAGAAAAGTACTCTTATTAGTGTTTCAATTGATAGCAATTAAAAGTTTAGTAGATATCTACAATAAGAGAAAGAGGGCGCGGCATATGAGACTTTGCACCCCGGTGGCAGGATAACTAGAGACGCCCATGCTGGTCTTGTTAAATAAAATATTGTAATTGATTTTCAAACATTAACTATTTATTTCCCATATTAAAATTGTTTTTAATTTCTCAGCCTACCTTAGAGTACCAATCTAGTACCTTTCAGAAAAATTTAATAATAAATTGAATGTGTTAAACGGTAGTTTACTCGTACCTTTAAATACTACTATTTGTAAATTGACACATATAAGATTCACACCTGCTTTGTTAAATTGGAAAATTCTTGAAGTAGAGTTTTTTCTTTACCTAAGAACATTTATGAAAACGCAAATTGACGTATTTGAACGCCCGGTATTAAAAAGTGTTTGTAATAGCAAAAAGAACTCCAAGAATGATGGTTAAAACTAAGCTAGACATATCATATCTCTCCATTATACCAAGTTTCTTGTAACCTGTTAAGTTGAGTTGAGAAACTTGTGATCTTCGTCTAATAAGAGTTAGTTTAATAATATCTGAGATTTTTAGTAATACGCTGATAAAATTATTGGATTTATTTTTGTGTTCTGTCATATTTATCATATTTATAGTTATATATGGTAGAAATGTGTTATATTACAATTAAGTCACGCGAGAAAAGTTGAGCTCTGGAGAATGCCAGGCCGAGTGGGGTTCCTTCTCGAGTGAATTATTTGTAATGACACACGCGTGCAGTACATAATTTTATCCAACATTCGTGAAAATTCAAAATAAAAGTGACATGAAGTGAATTATAAAGTCACGTGCATAGTTATAGCGTCATAATGAGGAGATGTTGGATAAAAGATATTAACAATGCGAACATCTAAAATAATATTGTTTTTGCAATCTTTTACTAAAATGTCAACTTATTAGTTGCCATTTTTAATGACAAAATGACATACTTTTTCCATTAGTGAAAAATGGTGACGTGAAAAAGTAACCTTTTTAACGCTTTTTCGTAAATTTGGATGTCAACATAACCTAGAATATATTACAGTTTGTGTTTATTACAATTTTACATGCAATACGTTGCAAAAATTAGTGTTTTTACACGATTGAAAAAACAACCACATTTTGCAATTTCTTTCATAAATAACTATAATAAATCCCAAGCGTTTTTTTCAGAAAATGAGAATATATCATCTAGATTTCTTATCTGGTATTGTGTCACTTTCGTTACTCGCTACACAAAATAGACATTTTCTAACTGGTTTTATAAATAGATAATTTTTTGTAGCAAAATCATTTAAAATGAGAAACAAAACATTGATCAATGTGAAGTTAACATAGATGAGGCGTAATTTATTAATTTTTTCTACTCATGTCATTGAAATTAGTCAATTTGACATTGATCCCGCGGTGGTTGAAATCGCATTTCAACCACTAGAGATTGAAATGTGCGGACTATCGAGATTTCAAATTGTTTGACATTCAATTGTTCACAAGAGAAATGTCACTTTATGTTTAATTTGTTAAAATTTGTGAAAATTCGTAGAAAAAATAGTATATGCAACTCGTGGCTGATAAAATTTCAACGTCTCGAGTTACTTTTTTAACCACTCTTAACGTTGAAATTTCATTTCAACCACTTACTCACCCATAATATACTATTATCCAACACTTCCCAGTCAATAATTATACCGATTTTAGACCCACAAAATGGCCCATAACGCACTAGTGAAGTAAAAACCGTAAGTCACTGTTCGGGTGTATTGTTGGCGGCACTGTCAGTTTATGTCCAATTCGCCGTTAGTAGGTTAGGTTTTGTGTCAGTCACCCACAGTAACACATGTACCATAAATAACTATTATCGTAAATATTTTAAAAACATTCAGAGTTCTAATTTTTTAAGTTGGCGTAGTAGCTACACAAAATATGACCAAGGTTTATTGCGATGATTTGGAACACATTTACATCGTGATTATCATTTAAAAAAAATCCTATAAATGGAGCCCCTGTTGAAGGAAGGTCTTTCCTATTGTTTAAATTTTTGTCTTTATTGAGCTTCTTTTTGCTAAGCTTTTTTTCCTATTCTGGAAATGTCATCGGCCTGATTACAGTTCTCTGGCATGTGCATGGTCTTCCAATTTATACTTTTTTAACCCATCGCTTATCAGGGCATCTTGAAATGTGTCGTTCCCATTGCCATTTTAGTTTGTGTTTGCCCGTACGTCATTTTCTAATTTGTATCTTAGCGTTGTTTGGTATTGTTACTTAATTCTACAAGTTTAAATTTAGGACTAGGAGTTATAGTTAATAGATTCTTCCTTCCTTTTATATTTGGAGTTCTGAAGATTTTTTGCATGAACCATACGATGGCCACCACTTGTTTGAAATTGATTCAGTACTCACATGTCTTACACTATGTATTTTTGTTTGTTTGCAATTCTAAAATCTATTTCGTTTTTTATGGCCCTGCTGGAGCTATGTTAACTCTCAATTTTCCTTTTTGTTAAAATAACTGTTCATTATATGAAGTTGTTGCTTTTCTGTGTAAATGGCAAGCATTTTACCCCTTCAGTTTCTCGTACCAATGCCAAATTGACCAACATTCTTTTTTTCATCCTCAGCTTTCTCTATATTTGTATTTAGGTCTCCAATTACAAGTGTAAAATATGTAGCTTTGTCTTCGATAGTTTTGTTGTCAATGTCCTCATATACTTGTTCTACGTTTTGGTCTGTGTGGGCCGTAGTCGGTGCATATAGGTACTTGTAACTTTAAGGTGGTATCGGTTAGAGATTTTCAATAATATATATACTACTATTCTGTATATGCTAATTGTTTAACTATATGTAGGTTCAATCTCTTGTTAATCATAAAACCTACACCATGTATAGACGTATCATTATTTTTATAGTGTAAGAATTTTTCAGATTGTATTTGATTAGATTTTCACTTTTTACCCATTTCCGATATTCCTACCATAGTCAGTCGTTGAAGGTAAAAATATGCTATTACCTCAGAATTCTTTGAACCTCGACCGATAGACGTGAAATTTGGTGAGTGGTTAGGGGATAGCTCAAGGAGCAAAAGTGACATAGCGCCGATGTGCGCTTTTACCCTGAGAGTGGATGCCACCCCTTCTCGTGGGTGGAAATGTGTTAACTCAAAATAACTCTGGAAGTGGATAGAGGGATAAATTCTGAGTAAAAAATGTTCTATATAGTTTTTTCGATAGATCGATATTTTTCGAGCTATTCGCGATTGAAAACTTAGATTTTTTGTGATGAAAATGCATTTTTTTGGACGGTTTTTCGCGAATAAGTCGAAAACGCGTTTTATCAAATAAGTTGTAATAACCAAAAATGAAGCTTAGAAAACGGCAAAGAGATTGTGTTTTTGATGAATGCTCTAGGTCCAAAATAAAAGAAGTTATGGCTCGTTGAAGAAGATTTTTTTTTGCAACAACTTGGTTCGAAGTAATCAACGGTAATTAACGAAAAACCGATGCATTTTTCGGGAAAAACGTATAGAACATTTTTTGTAGCGATTAAAAGACCTTTAAAATAAGCACTCTTAAAAGTCGATTGCATTTATATCTCCGTTATTTTTTTTCCAACAGAAATAAAAAAAAACTAATATGTTAGTTAAGAAAAAATCCACATTTTTGTACCATATTATTTTTTACGTTTTTTTTTCTGTAGTTTTAGTTATTTTCAAAATAAGGTATTTTTTTAAGAAATTTGAAAAATACGTTTTCCACTTTCATCATATTTTTTTTCGAAAAATACGCATTCTAACCCGCCCAAACTTTTGGATTACATAAGTAATATTAAAATAACGTAATTTGTAAAGGGATAATGGTCAATATCAATTTTGGTGGAATGGCTGGGGCTTTAGCGCTAATTTTTTTTTCAAAAATTCGAGTGGCCCACCGTTTTTGCATCGCAACTCGCTTAGTTATAATGCAATCGACTTTTAACAGTGGTCATTTTAAAGGTCTTTTCAATTACTACAATAATGTTCTATAAGTTTTTCCCGAAAAATGCATCGGTTTTTCGTTAATTAACGTTGATTACTTCGAACCAAGTTATTGTAAAAAAAATCTTCTTCAACGAGCCATAACTTCTTTTATTTTGGACCTAGAGCATTCATAAATAAACCAATCTCTTTGCTGTTTTCTAAGCTTCATTCTTAGTTATTACAACTTATTTGATAGAACGCGAAGTTTTCGACTTATTCGCGAAAAACCGTCCAGAAACATGCATTTTCATCACAAAAAATCTAAGTTTTCAATCGCGAATAGCTCGAAAATATCGATCTATCGAAAAAACTATATAGAACATTTTTACTTATAATTTGTCCCTCTATCCATTTCCGGGGTCACCCCCTAACCACTCACCAAATTTCACGTCAATCGGTCAAGGTTCAAAGAATTTGGAGCGGAAAACCTTCAACGACTGGACTACCAGCTCCCATTTGTTATTTTAAAGAGCTTCTTTAAATTTTAACAGCTGTTCTTCTGTAACTAGTATTGGCACATTGTACGTTGCTTCGTCTTTGTCCATTTCATAAAGGGTATATTGGGAAGTATTTGGCTGATTGGCTCATTATGCTAGCCACTGCAGGTTGATCAGCAGATGTTAGCCTAACTCATTAAGGCTGAAAACACACGAAGCGGTTCACGCCGAGTCGGCGGCCGCCTGCGATATAAAACACACGAGTCGGAGTCCAGTCGGCAGCCGCCTGCGATAAAACACACGAGTCGGCTAAAAAGTCGCCGTGATAAACATAACGATGACATGTTGCCAGTATTCCTATTGAAGACAATGGATTCGTTTTCGTTTTATTTTATTTGCATAATCAACATGCTGCATGTCCCATATGGCTGGTCTTGCCTGGATTTTCATTATTAATATTTCGGTTTTCATATTGGAACACATATTTACCACTAAAATTAAATTAATACATATATAACCTTCAAAACAAATGATCAGTCAGATACTACTCATCTAAGTGAAATATTTTCATATATGACAAAGATATTTGACAACCATGCTTGATACTCACCGCTTTGAAACCGCTTGTCGTGTGTACAGTCATAAGATAGCACAGACTTGAGGGTACGCTCGAAGCGATAAGAAAACCGCGGTCGGCACTTGTTCTGCATGAATGTACGGTCGGCGTACGCTTGGCGTACACTCGACGTACGCGCGGCGTACGCTCGACGTACGCGCAGCGTACGCGCTACATGACGCAGCGTGTGTTTTATCCGCTTTAAATACATGGAGTCGGCGGCCGAGTCGGCTGCCGACTCGGCCGCCGACTCGGCGTGAACCGCTTCGTGTGTTTTCAGCCTTTAGTAGGGAGGCCAAGTGAATTAAAAATTATTTTCGTGGGACTGAGTAGGTTTATACCGACAAGTGATACCATCGTAATTAGTGGTGTTTCCTCAGTAGAAAAACTCATGTTGTCGCTTTCTTAGCCTGTGGAGTGAGGAGCTATGACGTCACAAAGGTGGTAAAATGGTAGGTTTCAACAGTTTTTTGCAAATATCTCGTTACCTGTGAAGTTTACTGTGAACTTTACCTTATACAAAATTAATCTACATTTAATTTACAATAAAAATGGTCTTATGCATTTTTGCAGTCCAGTAAAGGATTACGGAGATATGGAGGGGGGAAAAATGTAACTTTTTCTGTTTGGTAAAAATTCAACAATTACGCATATGAACTCGTAATATTCGCTCCAAGTGTATTATATAAAGAGTTCAAGGAAGTGGGGAGGCGAAATGGTTATGGTGAAGCACCCAGCACCAAAGACGACATACTCGTACATTTGCGCAGATCATCCACTACTACACATGTTGAAGTGAAAGTGGAAGATGGAATTAATGACTCTTGAACAAGCAAAATTTCTAACTAATACTAAAAATAAGATGCAACTGATTGCTCTAATCACTGTACACAACAGCAAGCTGGCTGCAAAGTGATTCAGGCAGAAGGTGGTGCTGACATCAAGATCGTTTTTACAGCAATTGACGAATCAAAGAAGAAAACAGAGGCTATCGTAATTGGCAATGACACCGATTTATTAGTCTTGTTGGTTGTTCATACTCCAGCCAACAAACAGTTGAAGATGATTGTACCGACGAAAGGTAACCAAGAAGTGCACTGGTGCATACAGCTTGGTATCGGGAAAATGAAAGATGTTCTCTTGACAGCTTACACTTTCGCCGGATGTGATACCGTTTCTTCAATTTATAGAAAGGGAAAAATAACGCCTTCTGAAAAAGTGCAAAGTGACAAGGAGCTTTACACAAAGTTGTTGACTTTTAACAACCCAAATGCAGACCCAGATGCGCTAGCTGATGCTGGAACCATTTTTTCCTTTCGATATTTGCATCAACAAATGCAGATAATTTGGATAATGTTACTTACAGACCATCGCAAAGGAGCCTGTACACACAAATTTGAGGTTGGCTGTACTTTCCCCCACTTCAGCAGCTGGACAACAACACTCTTATAGAGTTTACCATCAAGTGCAGCAATGGCTCAATGTCAATAAAGATTCACTAAAATGGGACTGGAAAAGGATTGGTGGTTATTTGCGTCCAGTTGCAACCACAAAGGCAGCTGATCCTGATAAATTGCTTTCCCTCATTGTTTGCACTTGTAATACAAGGTATGTCAGAAACTGTGAGCGTCGTCAGAGTGGGTAGAAATGCTCAAATATGTGCAAGAATTGCTTCGAACACAGGTTCACCAACAGAAATAATTATTAACGACGGCATCGATGAAGATCATCTTCAACATGAAAAAGAGCTTAATGATTTTTAGGTTACTGATTGCTGTAATTTATTATTATGTATGTAACTACCATGTACGTTATACATACCACTTTCCATTGAAGAACATTGAATTTACTGAAAAGCATGTATTGTGAAGAAAAAAGCTTATTAGATAAAGTTTATAGTCAACCTTGTTTCAATGCTATCCACATGATTTTATATTTTTAGAAAAATATGACAAAAGAGGAAGGTAATTTAAGTAGCTTTAATTAAAAAGCTCAAATGGGAAAGAGGAAAACGATATGATGAATAATTTAAAAGGAAAAATAGGCAAAATGAAGATAAAAACGACAAAGGATGGGAGCAATGTAGATATATTGTCAGATTCATACACATACGCGTACATACGTACATACACACATACAAATGTTCCTATGTTAATTATGCGTTACTAAGTACTTTTTATAACGAAACATACTCATTTTCAAGTGATTTGGATGAATCTCAAGCTAACTAGAAAATAATGACATCATTGCCCCCTCAATATCTCCGTAACACTTGTCTAGAAGTGAAAAATGCATAAGGTCATTTTTATTGTAAATTAAATATAGATTAATTTTATATAAGATAAACTTTGCGCTAAACCTCGCAGTTAACGAGATATTCACGAAAAACTGTTGAAACCTACCATTTTACTACCTTTCTAGCTTTCTACCCCCCTCCCGCCTAAACCCGACGCGCAATGTTGTGCAACTTTTTACCACTTACTAAGAGGAGGGTACTAAACAGTTTGCTGCTGGGTAGAACTTTCTTTTTGGATGTTTGGGTTAAACCCTGGTCTTCTGTACTAAAACCTGGAACCAAGAATGGCCATCTTTGTGACGTCATAGCTCCTCCCTCCACAGGCTGAGAAAGCGACAACATGATTTTTCATATTCAGGAAACACCACCGTATAAGAAGATACCACTTGTCGGTATAAACCTATTCAGTCCCACGAAAATCGTTATTTGACGAGTTAATTTAGTTTGGCCTCTCTACTACTTAGGCTCCAAGCGCCGCGTTGCCTATGATTACGCAGGTGTTCCGCCGCCACATAAAGAGCTCTAATCCCAGTTTGATCAGTTGAACTCTCTTCGTTTCTTTGGTAGAATAATGCTCCAACTAGCCCTTTGGTCCACGGCTCTATATTGTGAATCTTCAAAGCAATCCTTCTGCAGGACATCACCAATTCGTCATTCGCGGAAAGCGCTCTTTAGGAGTGGGGTTAGTCGAGAGTTATCAATTATATTAATAACCAATGCTAAATATTTCGGCTATGACTTTTATTAATGTAGTATGGAAAACACCTGAAAAATAAAAGGGGAAATTAATAAGAAGAAAATGGCATGGAAAAATATCTCAATAATATACGTAGAGCAAAAACACTATTATTGTATAAGGAGTAGAGGAAGAAAATCAAAGAATTAGTGTTAAAAAGAGATTCTTGGAAGGAATTTGGAAACAAATTGGAAGAAAAAAGCAAGGGAAACAAAATTGCTGTGTCTAAGAAAGAATAATAAAATGGATAGCAGATAATGAAAGTGAAGCCGTCCTAACTACAGATAAGCAGATCATGGAAAGATGGCGAGAGTGTTTTATGGATACACTTAAGAGAGATGGAGAAATAAATATTAATAATAACACAGATATCGGGAATGTTGGTACAGAGCATTTAACAATAAATGAGGCCGGATGAGATAATATTAGAGAGATACAATTAATGTGTGGAAATAGATAAAAATGAACTCGTGTATAAAATAAAGCATGGGCGACGGTAAAAATTTCTAGAAACTGAATAGTGGCTAACATATAACAATGGGGATCCTAAAAGCTGATCTGATTATAGAGGAATTTTCATATTAGGAGTAGTAAGTAAATTTATAAGGTAGTCCTTGAGAAGGGACTAATGTTAATAATTGAACCAACACTTTATGCTAACCAGGCTGGCTTTAGACTGGGAAGAGGAACTACAGGTACAATGTTTAGTTTAAGATAATTATCCGAAAAAGGAATGCATACAACGATAAACAATTTTTATACCTTATAGATCTACAGCAGGCCCTCGGCAGTGTTTGCAGGGATCAAATATAGGAAGCGCTACAACAAAGAGAAGTCAACATAGTTTTATTAAGAGACATTACGAGTATACCTATATGAGGTTTCAAGGAATGTTGTAAGAACAAACAAACGGGTTTTAGAAGATTTTACGACGAACAGAGGTGTAAGACAAAAAGGAGTTCATTGTTGCGAATTTTACTAACGGACGAAATTTCCAAAAAATACATACCAAGAATAAGCGTGCTAGAATTGGGGTTTGCAGCCAATAGTGGTAAGAAAGATATATTCCGCTGGGACGGAATTACTAACAACGATATTCGTGGATGGTTCAAAGTTGACTCCATGGAGAGAAAGACTGAAATTGCCACCTAAGGTTATCTGAGTTATCTAACTAGAATGAAAGAAAATGGAAAATTGAAGAAAATATAGAAGGTGAGAATCTGAAATGCAAAAATCGTCAAGATATTTCAGAAAAAAGAGCTAAGGTGGAGGGAAGCAGAAACGCTACCAAAGCATAGACGTGGGTGGAGAAACGGCCTACACCTCTACACCGTAATGTAGAAGAGAAGCTATTATGTATGTATGAATGTAAAAATAGTAGGTATTAAGAACACTGGCACAGTTTGCAAGAAAATAACGAAGTTGTAGCAAATCGTGCATCAATATTTGAGATATTTTTTTCTATTGATGGCAGTTTGGGTTTATTCTTTTAGAAAATATAGAAAGGAGAGTATTTGCGTTGAAATCGGTGACAAATCCACAAACATTTCTTGTAGTCGTGCTTAGTTATACCCTAGTCAATATGGATTTTACAGAAATAGATGTTGTTTTGCTTTAAAATTCGATTAATTGTGTTTTTAAAACTATTTTAATTTGCATTACAGGCACTCCAGGATTTAAATTTACAAGAAGCAATATCTGCTTTCTCGGTATGAGGTTGTTTTTGATTCTGTAACGTATAGAATACATCCTGTCCGTTCAACGTCAATTCTAATATTGCAAATTGTTTTCTATAGTGTGTGTGGATAAAGAACTGTAGTGTTTCGCAGTTGAGTTTACAGATAAACAAATATATCAGCTTTCTCTTCATTATTAACACCTACTATTCTAAATATTATTGTTTAGAATATCTTCAACTATATATGTAATTCCGTAGGACTTTGAATGAAGGAATAGCATAACTAGTAGAGATGTACAACTTATTAATTAGACAACCATGTACTACCAGGTGTTTTGTATGAATCTGTGGCCGAAAGCCTGTGTGGCGCTATAATTTCAAAATGGCCGCCAGAAATGACACCTATTTTCTTTACTGTAACTCTTTTAATATACGGTACTTGTGCTACGAAAATTTGTTGTTCTCAGTAAGAAAAGGATTAAAAAAGGTTATTAGAAATGTTTTGATATCTTTTATTGGAAGTCACTGAAGTGTAAGAGTTAACTGGTTTAGTAAGCCTGAAATAAATTACTGGATTTATCTGTAAAGCACACTATTTATTAATACTAAAATCTCTTTTATACAGAGGCAGAGAGAAATTATAATTTTAAAAGTCATCTTCATCGTTGTTGCCGCATATCCCTCTATCTCCACTTCAGATACACATTTCTGTACACTTTATAGACTGTGCTTGCGATTTGTAATTTACAACACACCATCCTTTGTCACAACCACAAAGTACCAGCTGCATTATCGATTCTAGTACAGATGGAAGCCTACTCAGAGTAGAAGAATATTGATTCTCCGACTACTCCCACCCGTACCATGACGGATCTGGGAGATTTGATTGTTGTAGACTGTGAAGCAGTACTGGTATTTTTGTTATATATTAAGGACGAGTTGAATTGGAATCCTCAAATTCTATATTTGTTATTGTGTTAGTCTGTCCATAGCTATCTTCATCTGCTTTCTCTGTCTACGTGTCAGCGGGTAAGAATGAAACTGGCCATGGTCTGTTATAATTTGGTTGGAATAGTGTTACACAGGCAGCAACTCACGGTTTATCTTTGTGTAATAGTATATTATGTTATTAGGAGCAAAAGTTAATATTATGTGGCGAGGCTGGACGGGTTATCTGCCGAGCTTGCGAGGCAGATAAGTACAGCCGAACCACATAAAGATACTTTTGCTCCGAATAACATATAGTATTTTTTCTTCAAACGTGTTTATAACAAATTATTGAACTTGGAAGGGTTATAAAAGTCATCAGGGGTATTGCTTTGTATTAAGTTTTGATGTTGACTCAAGGATTCACCAGTATCATGTATGCTACTTTTGAAATTATCATGTATAGTTTGACTTCTGCGAAAGGTCACTGGTTAAAATATGAAGATAATTTCATGAGAAGTTATAAGACTAGAAAGTTTTGGATGAAATGTCCGTTAGTATATGTTCTGGTACATACATAGGTACTGGAACGAGGATGTTAAAATTTGATTTTTTTCTACCTACTGTGAAGAGGAACTACAGATACAATGTTTAGTTTAAGACAATTATCCAAAAAAAGAAGTGCATAGGACTATAAATTATGTTTATACCTTGTAGATCTGCAACAGGCCTTCGACAGTGTTTGCAGTTGTTCGCTGAAGTAATACTAGTATGCGTATGTATCTTATCTGTTCAGGCTGAGGGAGTAATAATTCTTAGTTTTGTAAAGCGATGGAATATAAATGTAAGCTAAAACTTGTTAGTGATTGTTTTGTGTATCGGAATAAGTTTAATAACTTGTTTGGTATGTTTTACCACTGTTATATCTTTCGTAGAAAAAATCCAACGGTTTTTCTGCTTAACAAAACGTTGGTTTATATGATGTACGTATCAGTTTATATCGTTATCCTGTTTACCCGTAATAGAATCTCTCTGAATAATTTGCCCTGTATTGAAAAGGAATGTTGTTTTATTAAGGTACTTGAACTGCCCAATTGAATCTCATTGTAAACTGTCAATGCGTTTCATCAAATATCGTTTACGTCTATTGATTTATGGTTAAGCTCTGGAATCGAAACACGAGCCCTTTAAAATATTAAGAATGGAATTCGACTGGCATGCAGGGAAGTTAGTTCTGTCAGTAGCTAAGTTCTATCGGCTCTACGGCCATCGCTTATCAAGTTTAGTTATCAATAATGCAGAACTTTAGCGGAAGTGTACTAAACTTTGAATTAAATCCGCCTGAGAGTTTATTGATCAGTGCCGTTTTTAGCAGAAATTGTTATTGGGAGAACGTACTCGTCATACGTATTCGTTGGTGTGAGCTTTCAGATATAAACCGTTCAATAGTTATTTTCCCGATAGAAGACCCTGTTATGGTGATTAATTTCACCCTGTAAAAATGTTGTCAGTCATTAACAAGAGTTACGTTATGCTCATTTTATACAAAATTAAAATTTTATTTCATACTGATGTCAAAAATGACATTTTTCGGATTATTTATGGTACAAAAAATGGAACATTAAAATCCTAGTACTTTACAGTAAAATTTTAAAGTTCAAGTAATTTAAAACTTATTTATTGTACAAAAAATGGAACATTAAAGTCCTAGTACTTTAAAGTAAAATTTTAAAGTTCAAGTACTTTAAAATTATACGTCAGTTGCTGACATGACATTTGAAATGATTTACAACTTTTCATTTAAAATTCATTAAACTTGCAGTATGAAATAAACCGTTGTATTCACCACGAACGAAAAGTGTTTTTAAAGGTCCTCGCAACTTTCTCGTCTTTAAAATGCCACTTTTCGTTCTAGATAAATAAACTACTATTATGTTAATGTACAAAACGTGGTTGCCAGATTTGGTTTTGGATTTTGTGCCACTTTTATTCTTGGTTAAGATAAATTTCATGAAAGACAACTTGCTGATGCTGAATACGTTTCATACTTTATTGAGTAGGCATAATGGTATAATGAAAGTCTTTTTTTATGTAATTATAAATTGTATAAAAATATTTAAATATTAGAATTTATATATTTTTCTCAGTATGCAGTTATATAATAACTTATTTATAATAAATGCATAGTAATACTAGGTTGCTGACGGTGGTGTAAATCTTTATAAACTAACGCTTCTACATTTACATAAAAATGCAAATGTAAGAAATACGAGACTGCAAATGAGATTCCTTGTTGGGATGGATGCCGGTATGCTGGTTTTATCTTCGAGCGGCTTTAGATTTTCATACGAGAAACGTCTTGAGCTTGGTTTACCTTGGGGCCGGATCAGCTTTGGGAGTTGAGTGGTGTGAATTCTCAGAAGATAGCCACTCATTTTCCATGTCATAAACCACAATTTTGATTTAATTTTAGACGGGTACTTTTAATTTCAGAATCATGTACCCATTGTCGGACGCTGGATTCATTTTGAAAAATCCAGGTTTCGTCCAGGTACACAAATGTTATATTTTCACTAGAATTTGGTATTGCAAGAATTTCCTCAAATAAGTAATTTTGGATGCAACATGTTTCTGTTCACATAGAATTTTACGTCCGTTTACATGTTTGTATTTATAACCAATTGATTTTAGAATATTATATATCGTAAAGTCGTTTTCCCCTTATCGAATTCGAAAATTTCACACGTCCTTTAATAGTCTAGCCAAAGTACAGTGTTCATTTTTCAAGTGATAATTCTAAATCTGTCGTTGCAGATCTGTAAAATGTAAAATTTTTATAGTATGTATCATTTTTAAGTCGTGGGCCAAAAGGTTTAATTTCAAAATTGTCCCGCCCAATAATACTTCTAATAGTTTTTCCAGATACCTAAAACAGTACAAAGCCCAAAATTAAACCAACAGTTAGGTTTTATGCATAAATACTTCCATCCCAAATGTCACTAAGCCGGGCAAAGATTTCCGTTTCGCTAAGGTCTGGCCTGTCGGCTTTATAATGCCTGTAGGCCTTTGTCATTTGTAATTTTGTGTCAGGTTTAAAAACTTTTGACATATTTGCTTTAATATAAATTACAATTTGTTGACAGATAGGTATCCATGACTAGTGATGTGGGTCGGGTAAATACCCAGTGGGTACGGTATTTATAAATGGGTATTTACCCCTGCCTCGGGTAAATACCTAAAAAGTGGGTATTTATCAAATTTGTAATATTTAATAGCCTAAGCCAACTTTTACTTACAAAATAATGTTACCTTAATAAATAAATTACATATAAATACACTGAAATATTTTATGTAAAATAACAATTTAAATGTAACATTGAATAAGCATTCACCCAGGTAAATTAATCGTTTATCGGGAAAAAAAACATTGGTTGCCAAAGTTTATGGAAATAAACAGAGGCGAAATAAATTGCCCCGGTCAGAATTTAGAAAAAAAAAACAGCAATGAGATAGCATAAACAAAAGCACATAATACTTAGTGAGAAAGAAATAACCGTACAAAAAAGTTATTTTAGTAGACATATTTAGTAGACATATCAAGTCTACTCAAATATTTATTTCTATGTTCATCTCTTTCTTATTCAACTATTGAATTCTGTTTTTTATGCATGCTATTTCATTGCTGTTATATATAAGTTACCTAAAATTCATGATACTATAACTTTTAAAGATATGCTCACGCGCAGGTAGTGCTCTGTCTCTTTCTTGCTGCTGACGTCATTCAGTGACAAAGCTGTCAGCTGTGGCTGTCATGACCATTTAGCATTTGCTGCGTGTTATCGTTTTCAGTTGTTATTACCTTACTTAATATTTCAAAAATGGTATTTTGTGCAGTAATTGGTTGTTCTAACAATAACAACAAAAGGAGCAAGCGATATGCTTCGAAGTGTCGGTATTTTTCATTTCCTACAGACAAATCTTTATGTGATACGTGGGTGCATAAGTGCTATCAACAGCATAAATTTAACATTAAAACAGCAAGAGTTTGCTCTGACCATTTTGTGGATAGTGATTATTGTTTCAAAGAAAAGTTATTAAATTTACCACCCAATAAATGGAAACTAAAACCTGACGCCATACCTTCAGTTAACCTAACAAAGGTCCCGGACCGCCAAACCAGACGCGATGAAAGAGTAAAACGACGTCGTTTGATACAAAGCATCCATGAGTAAGTAATAATAATAATTTATATTTTACACGTGTTATAATTTCATTGCTTTATGCAGGCATCAACACCAATTAACTCAAAAAGAAAATGAACAAGGCATACCTGCAGCAGAGAAGAAATTACACAGCCAAAAAAAGATATCAGTGTTGCTACTCAAACTGAAAGGTAATGTTTTCTATTTAATGCACAATATGATTCATATTTAAATGATCATATATTGTTTTTAGTTCGCATGACATTGTCTTAAAAAAATTACAAATACTTGAACAAGAATGTTCCCAGCTCAAAGACATCGTCGAAAAGCAAAGCAGAGAATTACAATCGATAGAAAAAATTTTTACTAAAGGGCAACTTCGAAAACTGAAGTCTGGCAATCAGGTGAAATGGACAATAGAAGATATTGCCTCTGCAATATCTTTATACGCAGGAGGACCACGCTCATATCGCTTATTAAGAAAAAGAGGTTACCCGTTACCAGGTGTATCAACTTTGAGAAGGTGGGCCGGAAAAATTGATGTGCAGCCAGGTGTGTAAGATCAAGTCTTAAGTGAAAGTACAATTTAAAAAAAGGATTTTTCCATCTTTTAGGTATCTTAAATACAGTATTGAAACTCATGAAAAATTCTACATTGTCTAAAATGGAGAGATCCTGCGTTATTCTGTTTGATGAGGTTAAAATACAATGTACTTTTGATTATGACAAGAAGACTGACTCTACGTTAGGCCCAACAAAGTATGTTCAGGTGGTAATGGCTCGGGGAATATGTGGGAATTGGAAACAACCCATATTTTACGATTATGACTGCAAGCTAACTAAGGAACTGTTGTTTGAAATTATAACAAAACTGGAAAGCATTGGGTACCCAGTATATGCAATAAACTGCGATTTAGGAGGTAGCAATAGGGGTCTTTGGACAAAATTAAATATTTCTGTAAAAAAATCATGGTTTCTAAATCCAGTAAATAATAAAAATATTTACGTTTTTGCTGATACACCCCATATGATCAAACTATTAAGAAACCATCTCATCGATACAGGATTTGTAAAGAATGGTAAAATAATCAATTCCAAACCAATTGTAGAACTTTTGCAAAACACAAAAAATTTAGATTTGAATATTGCCCATAAAATCAATGAAGAATTTCTGACTGTAAAAGGTGCGCAGCGCCAAAAAGTAAAATTAGCAACAAAATTATTTTCACATACAGTATCACAAGCTCTTTCAAGAATGGGTTGCTTGGGCTTATATCAAAGTGATAATAATTGGTTAGAATGTTCAAAATTACTTAAACTTACGAACGACTGGTTTGATGTCTTTAATTCTAAGCTTGCACATAGCGATTCAAGAAATCGAAAGAAAGCTTATGGTTTGGCGTTGAATGAGCAAAATGAAATTTTAGATGAAATGGCTAAAACAATGCATTCTTTGAGAAAAATTGGTACTAAAGAATTATTGCCTTTCCAAAAAGGAATTATAGTCAGTATTAAATCATTAAAACTACTGTTTAATGATCTGCAAACTGATTTTAATATAAAATATTTACTAACATATAATTTAAACCAAGATCCTTTAGAAGGATTTTTTTCAATTATTAGGTCAATTGGAGGCCTTTATGACCACCCAACTGCCTTACAGTTCAAATATCGACTTAGAAATTATGTGATGGGAAGAAATGATGAAATCATTTCTGAATCGTCAAATGTGGGACAGGCGTTACATGATGTGCCAAATATTGCAATTGTAAACATGGATTCTTTCATTAATACTTGCGACGAGGCCTTAAATAATGAGAATGAGAAAGATAATGCAGAAGTGGTTACTGGACAGTTGTTCAGTCGTTTAAGAGTGTCTGCAACTGATGATGATAATGATTTAGTAGTTAATGACCTCTCTGAAATTCAGTGGGATGGATTAGAAAATTTAGCGGGATTTGTAGCTTTTAAATTAAGAAAAAAAGAAAAACTGGGGTACATTCCAGACTCTAGTGATTATTCATTTTCATGGATAAATCATGTGTCTGAAGGTGGTTTAATGAAACCTACAGATGATTTTCTAAATAAGTGTAGGGATTTAAATCATATTTTTAAAGAAATTAATGGAGATTCTTTACAAATTACAAATAATTATATAAAAAACCTTTTGAAATGTGCAAGAAATATAGATTTAGGCGATGATGCTAAAAGTTTGTTTTTTAGGTGTAAAATGTATTTTAGAATTAGAATATTAAATCGTAATATCAAAGAAAAATCTAAAATTAGAAAGAGAAAGTTTATTAAAATTATTACTTGAAGATTCTCAAATATATGTAGGTGCATATTATGTTATATATATTTATTGCTTTAGTAGTATTTTGTTTATTTTCTGATCTAAATGTAATAAACAGGCTTTGAGTTTACAGATTTTATAATTATTTCATGTTTTTCTTTCATTTTTAATATTTGTATTATTAGTAATTATCTTATACTTCAACTAATTTAAATTTTTAAATAAAATTAGATACAAGTAGGTATTTTGTTGTTTTATTGTGGATTATTTGTTTTTTTTAACCTACTATTAGTAATTCCTCTTTATAATGCATTTCTAATATAAGTAATAACCATTAAGGAATAGCACAGGTAAGTAGGTAAAAGAAGGCAACATAATCATGCCAGAATGCACAAACATGGAATTGCCTATCATAGCATTATTCAATAGGGGCTAGAATGGCTTGCTTTGTTTTCTTTGTCACTGGGTGACGTCATGCGCGTCAGAGTCTAATATATGCACAGCAACTGAGCATATCTTTAAAAGTTATAGTATCATGCCTAAAATTGTACGAAACATGGCAGTTCCATGAGTTGGAAAAGGTTCGAATACCGGGTGTCTTAAAATGAATTACATCTAGTATGCTTTGCATTTCCCATAATGCAATCCAAAAATTTATTTAAAATTGGCAAGACTGTAAGTCTATGTCAAATTCGAGGTTAACAGGTTATATTTTGCCCCAGTCTGTGTCAAAACTGACGCAAAACCTAACCTATTCGTTAGTAGATATTAACGATACAAGTTTGATTATGAGTATCTTTACGAAACGAGTTTGATTGGCAAAACGAGGCGATGAGTTTTGCCGCAATCAAACGCTTATTTTTAGAATCAGATCGTAGACCGGTTTTTATTTTCAAAAAAGTACGAAAAAGTAAAGTAAAAACATATTATTTTTAATTTAATTAAATCGTGTAATTAGCGAAACGAAGCGTAGCTCGGGGTGATTCACTAGTAATATATGAAGGTAATTAAAGACGAACAATTTGACCATTAAACGTATTAGATTTTTGGAGAAAAGTCTGTATATCGAGTGATGAAATAGTTTGATGATGTTATATTATGTTTATATGGAGCCACAGCAAACTAGATCTGAAATTATATGGTCACTCGGTATATGAAGAGAGAACAACTGTTGATTTTATTTCTACATATACATTCTCGTATTTTGTACATGAATGTACTGTATTAATACCCTCAAAATCGTACAGCAATGGGTCACGTTACAGCATAGCACCCATTACTGAATAGTAACGTCAGTGTCATTAAAACACAATTTGACAGAAAACACATTTATTTTACCTTATTACTATATACTATATTAAAAATACAGATACTTAAATTAGAAAGAGTTACAAGTCCTGACCTCACTTCGATTTGGTGTTGCTGAAAACTTTGTTGGCTCGCCACAATTTCAGAACGGCTTTCTTGAGGTGCTTCTGGTACCTGGCTAAATATGCTTTTTGAAGTTTTTATCTTATTAGTTATTACCAATGCTTTCCTCAACATATTCTTCAGCCGCGCTGGTTGACTGAATATCTTTCAAGTTGTTTTCCACGCTATCCTCGTCATCCAGATCCATCATTTTCCATGATTGGATTTTGTCATGTACAAAATTCCTGTCAGGTTGTTATGTTATGGAGAATCTACCTACTATCTTTCTTTTAGATTTTCTAAATCAGAATGTAACAAAAAATGTAAATAATTGATTATTAAAAAAATTAAATATAATGCGAAAAAATAGAATACGTATCTCGTCAGAAAAGTAATTTGACTAGACTCGTATGAGTCGTATGGCATTAAACTTACCATACTTGTCTAGTAAACTTTAACTTTTCTGAGTTTCGTACGTAATATAGGTACTATTAAAAGAGGTGTTCTGAGTTTTTAGTTGTTATTAATGAAGGTTTGCATTATACTACATTTATACAAACAAAATTTTAAAATTTGGAAAGGGTGTTGTAACATTAATACTGCAATGCTTATGCCACATGATGAAAATATTTACGTATATCAATTTATGGTACTTATATTTTGTAAATAGGCGATAAAGGGTGTCCAGCGATGATTATATTATAAAGCTGTACTAATGAGTGTTATATGAATACATATCTGAAATCTGCAACTTAATCGTATGGGAACTATGTAAATGTTAAGTGTTACTACTTATTATTGCAGTACCGTCTTCGTAAAATTACATATAATAATTTGTTTTAAAATACACAACCATCAAGTACAAAACAAAAACTTTATTGAAATTGGGATAAATGAATATAATAACCATGATCGTCATGAAACAATTGATAGCTCGAATTCATCCTGAATTTTAAGCAATATTAGCACTGCCAACTACTGCGATTTGAATAGGATTTAAAAATGATTAAATTTATTTCGTTCAAACATGATTCTGAATATATTTTTAAAAATAAAATACTACACGGTCTACTCATTATTTTATGAACGTTTTCTATTTGAGCATTGACTTTGATTATATCAAAAAGGTGCAGCAGGTGTTAATTGACATATCGCACAATATAGTTTTAATGTAGCATTTACGTCAGTAATTTGCCAGACTAATCGATTCTGTGGAAGCTTTAATGCCAATTAAAATTTTAATACGCTGAGATAACGATTATTTGTGATCAAATTACCAGTAAACGAGCTAAAGTTAACGAATTGAACACTTAAAGTAACTTGCCATATACATTCTTATTTTGGCTTAAAATGCACGAGAAAAAGAAAGAAAACGCAAATTAAACGATGCACACGGGTAATGACTATACAGAATTAGAATCTAATTCAATAAAGAAAATTGCTATTTTTTTAAATGTCAAGCACATCAAAATTTTCTGATATTCGTTGTTATGAGTAATTACTGATGCATGTGGAAGTGGCATATTTGTTGAAATATTGGCAGATATATGCTTACAATGGTGAGACTTACAGAAATCTAATGTTTTTAACATTTTTGTTTCTATATACCAAAGTAATATATTGTAGAAAAGAAACATAATCTAGATATAGATAGATGGTTCGAGGTAGCTACTGTGAAATGAATTTCAAGTACTACTCATAGAGGAAATAAGATATACGATTGCTTGGCGAGGTTTAAGTATAGGATGTATTTATTCTGTTAAATATTAAAGTTCTTAACCTTGGTGTGGAATAATTTGAAGAAATTGTTATATGTATAATTACCATTGAATAATTGTTTTGTAATCTAATCTTTCATTAATAACCTTATATTTATGTGTAGGAAATGATGCTGCATTGGAGTGATACATTACATATATCGTCAACAATAAAAATTTGATGAACTTTGAAATTACTTCAAATTTATCGGTAAACCTTGAAAATAATTATTTTAACACGTTTTAGTGTTACGTACATGTAAACCTAGAAATATACAGGGTAATTTATAAGTATGGTCATTAATCTTAAGAGTAGTTAGAGGACATCAAACAGAACAACTTTGCATAATAAACTATACGCCCAAAAATTAATAATAACTCTACAAAAAATTAAAAAATATAATTGCTTAACCTGGTTGATGGTCACTAGCATAAATTTCTATGACTATTCAACACTATAACATATAAGCCAATCACATTGCAGACATTTGCTTTTTTCAACCAATAACAGCAGTATATCACTGAATATTGGGCACCATGCAAAATATTCACAAAGCAATGTACGTACTCAAAAAATAAATAGCCTTGTTGTGAAGTATCGCTTAGCAACGATGTTCTGTCCTTAGTGATATCGCTAGGTTACATAACACTAAACCCCAATAAACTGTGTGGCTTGTTTTAAAATTTTTAAAATGCTGTGTTTTGGAAGTATTCCGCTGAATTTAATTGAGAATGAATAATTATATTAATTGTTGCATTATTTTTCAATAAAGTTAATCGTTATGTATTAATATTGTTAAATAGTCGTCCCCAAATACCACTCGAAGTGGATATATTTTTTTTTTAAATATTTTGCCATTTCCATAGAAATTATTGCAAATTTCACTCAACAAAATCACATTTAAATGTCACTCGCCTTCGGCTCGTGACATTTTTGATGTGATTTTGTATCGTGAAATTTAAACGCAATAATTTACATGGAAACTACAAAATATTTGTCAAAAATATATCCACTACTTGTGGTATTACCCTTGACTATTCAATTCACCTGTCATCTGTCCAAAAGTGACCAATAAAAATTCAGAATTCTGACGTTTCTTGACCAATCAAAAAAATATCAGTGGATATATCTTCCTAGAAGGTATTCAAGTGACTATTTTTAACCAAATGCGATTTTTATTAGAAAAAGTCAATATTAGTGTTCTGTTACTATAGAAATTGCGTAGTTTATTGCTAGATTTACTGAAAACTAATTTGAAAAGGTAGTTTGGTTCATTAAATAGTCCCTCGAATACCATTCTTAGTCAAAGTTAAGTAGATTATTTTTGCGGTGGTATCACTACTCATGTCCATTGCGCTTGGGATTAGGACTCGTGCTAGCGCACTCGTCCTAATCGTACCAAAGCGCAATGGACATTCGTGACACCACCGCAAAAATAGTCGACATAACTTTGACTACTCATGGTATTATAAGTGAGAATATAATTCATGTATCACGTGACGCTATTTCATCCAATGAGGTGCATGCAAATGCCTAGTTACACATTATCACAGCGGTAGTAATTTATTTTCGTAATTGTTTTTAGGGGTGATCATAAATGGTTGTGATTTTTTTTCTTAGATTGGCACTGTTAGTGTTGGTTACCCTGCTGTTAATTTTAAGTCCGTGTCAAATTCGACGTTAGCAGGTTAGGTTTTGTGTCAGTTTGTGTCAAAACTGACGGAAAATCTAACCTGCTAACCTCGAATTTGACATAGACTTAAATTGTCAGCAGGGTAACCAACATTAACTGTGCCAACCTAAGAACAAAAAGTAAATATTTGATATTTTGCATTTCATTCAATATATTCTCTTTCCAAATATAATTCGTGTAATGATTAATGATCGATGATTTTTTACTCGTTAAAACCGACAACAATTTAACTCGTGCTACGCACTCGTTAAATGTAGGTTCCGGTTTTAACTCGGAAAAATCATCGATAATAATCATTCCACTTGTTATATTACAACTGAATATAAATTCGTACATGTAGTTGCGATAAGACCGAATTTGGATAAAAAACAGAACAGAAATTAGTTGATTGGGTATTTCAACCACATTTTCTGCATTACGTGTTAATCATTAGAAGTTAATGTACTTCAGTACGCCAGTGGTTCTCAATATTTTTGACCAGACCCTAATGTGATTGTTGTATAAGCATAAGCGATTAATTTTTAGTGCACTGTACTTCTACTGAGGTCAGTATAGAACCGTTTAATTTAATGACTATACGTATGAATCACCCTGTATATTGGTTTCAAGCGGCAACAATAACAATTTAACATTTTTGAGTTATATAATCTTCTTCTGACAGACAGTTTTATTAACGAACGTAATTGCATCTGAGTCATACCTGATATTTGAGGGTTTTTATTAAGCCTGTAAAACAGGGAGATTATTTTGTGAGCTAATTTAACATACAGCTTTGACTCCATGATTGGATAAATTTTGTTCCTTCAGA
This sequence comes from Agriotes lineatus, assembly GCA_940337035.1. NCBI lineage: Eukaryota > Metazoa > Arthropoda > Insecta > Coleoptera > Elateridae > Agriotes > Agriotes lineatus. The sequence goes on along the minus strand of CALNHX010006021.1, from coordinate 3,858 downwards.
CCTCATTACGTGTTGTATACATATAAAGCAAGTATCCTCTAATCATTGCTACCTACATTAAAGTTGGATTATCTAAATTTTCGTGTAGAATCATATGGGAGGTCTATAATGACTTATTAAGCGCATTAGTCACGTTAACTAAGCATAAACATAATGACACTCTCCACCTATAGAATTCAATTAAGTTCACAAAACCCTCGCGAGTAGCAACAAATGAATTTGGCGTGGAATTTGGAAGGTTATAAATTTTAAATCGGTTTTATTATTCACTAGGTACTTCTGTATAGGAGTCGTTAATACTGCTTTTAAAGTGTTACACGACAATTCTCAGCTTTTGTCTCATTCGCTTAAGTTAATCTTAAATAAAAAGCAGTTTAAAGTACACCGTGCACTGTGCAGTCACTACCTTGTCTTTGTTAATCAGTTCCAAGGACTCTGATAGTTTAATGGGAATGATTGGACGAAATTACAGCATAACGTAAGTACCCGTTATATAAAGTACGAGTTATTATTTTTGACTGTATTAAGTATTTTAAAAAAATTGAATAATATGATAAATAATAAAACATGTAATCTGGATAAAGAAAGAACTACAATATTATTTTTGTTGTATAAACGCGATTGTTTTGTTACGATTTAGATACTCATCAATAATGAATTATGGTTGTTGGGACTTGATTTTGCAATAAAGTAAAATATTTTAATTTGAACTTACATTAGTTTACGACTTTAGAATCTGGTAGTTACCAACGAAATGAAAGTTAATGTTGTGAGGACTCAACACTCAAATATGCATTTTATAGTGAGACAGGATAATTTAGTTAACGTATGCAATCACTAGGAACAGTTTCTTTGGACTAGTTGGCGACGTAGATATTATCTTTTATTTATAAAAGACATTCACTTTTGTAAAGGATTGTATGCCATAGCTAGGAAATGATTAACCATTCATGACATCTTCAGATCAATCGTTATTAGATTACAATATTAATTTACATAAAGTCCTATTTATTAAGTAGGAGAGATCCACAGCCACTTCGCATTACATGCCTGTCTTGCACTGGTACTTCATTCACCACAAACGAGGAAAAATGGAGAAAAGAACCAGTATTCGGCAACGTGCCGCTATAGTTTGTTGTTCTCTTGTACAATTATTAAACGGTGTTTGTAATTGCATATATTCTCTAAAATACTAGATTCTTTGCTTCGGCGTTGTCCTGAGTAAAGTTGTCCTGAGTAAATTAAAACTGCACACGTACTAACTTCTAATCTCAGTGTAACATGTACATGCAATTTCTGTTTAAAACGCTCAGTTTATGGTAGTCAGTGGTCAATTATTCATTGTTATTTTTTTTTAAATAACTACGCAAGAAACACCTTCCTCATTCGTGATACTTAATGTCTCCTGAATTGCACGAAAATAACATGGCTTAGACTTTAAGGCGATCATGTATTTTAAAACCAGACAGATAACCCTTACGTAAACAGAGTATGTAAACTTTTGAAAATGTTTATGAGTTCATGAAAATTATGTAACAGATATTTATATCCATGAAGAATATCTTTAATGTGGCCTGCCAAATGTAAAGGTAGTCCGCTAAATAATCATGTAAGTAGTTTGAAATATTTTCGGAAATTGCTTATGCGCATGTAAAATTAACCACAATAATAATTTATAATTGTAATTCTTCTTGGCCCTATCCAAACAGATTGTAATTATTAAACCCAAACATACTTGCTGTAAACTGCAATCTATATACCATTTGATCAACAGAATTCCTTCCTCCGTAGAATATATTTTGTTTTTACATACTCAGTAACTTTTCCATATTGCATTTTAAAATACACATTTACACATTGCGCGTTATAATAAACTCCCTGTATTATTGAGACGTTGCTCTTGTTAATTGTAGTTATAGGGTAGTAGTGTATAATAATAGCTCAAAGAAAACAGTTTATACTGCATTTTCCATTTTTATTTAAATAAAATATTAATTGACGCACACTAGTCAAATTGTAAGCAACACTAATTGAGTTGAGAAATATATTAAATGGAATTGGATGGGAAGGCAATATCCATAACAAATGTATAAATGAGGTGTTTTTTGTTTTGAAGACAAATACTGACAAATTACAAATGTCAAAGTTTGAAAGACTAATTAATATATTATAATCTGCATGTAATAAATAATTTACTGAATGTTATTATATAACCGATTCTAAATAATATGGAGAATTAAACATGTAAAAAATATATGAAGATGTTTTCATCAATATCAGAGTTCCTAGCTTTCGATACTAAATATTTTTTCCTTCTTCGATACTCTAAATAAAATATCATTATTAATTAGTTGTAAATACTGGGGATAACTTTATTCTTTAACTTGGATATTACTTCAAATGACGTTTTAATGATTTTTAAGTAGTTAAAATGTTAGCTTAACCTTGAAAAAGTATTGCATAGGAAACAATTCATGTATCTATTAATTAAAAAGTCAGTGTTTTATATTTCGTAAATAAAGTCTCATATTAAATATAGATATTAGTTTGTAGAAATATGTTTTTACATTTTATACAGAAAGTGTAATTATTTTGGCATATCAATTAGTAAATATTTGGTAGTTTAATTTCATACAAAATGTACATCGCTGTTAGACTTTATGGCATTATTAATATGTTCACAAAATATGTATACAGTGCTTTTGTAAATTAGTGGATAAATTCGTAAAAATTCAAGAAATAACTTTTGGAAAAAAACGCTGGGGCTCGTGGATTTTTTTTAAAACAAAATCTATACATACAGGGTGACCCGCCTACGAGGTATGACGTCATCGATGTTTTATTTTAAATGGCCTTCTTTTTTTATTACGGAATTTGAAAGAACGCATTTTTACTTCCCTCGTCTGAAAGACGAAGGAAGTATTGTAATCAAGAAAAAATCACCTCAAATTTCTTCAGATCTTCATTTGGAAACTGAAGTAATGACGTTATCGATTTTTTTTTTCCAGAAACATACCTATATTTTGACATATTTAGAAAGAGCTAATTTTTTCTGAACACATTTTGTGAAGAAAAAAAAATTTCTATCTTCTTCCATTAAAAAATTATAAGCAAATTTTTGTTAATACTTTTTTTTTACAAATTTGCATATAATTTTTTAAGGGAAAAAGATAGCAATTTTTTTCTTCACAAAGAGTGTTCATAAAAATTAGCTGTTTCTAAATATGTCAAAATATAAGTGTAAGTATTGATGACGTCATTACTTCAGTTTCCAAATATGGAAAAATATGCAAATTCGGCTTAAAATGGACTTACTAAATCCCATTTAAGAACCTCTCAAGAAAATCTGAAGAGGTTCTTCCATAATTATAATAAAAAATAAAAATCATCGGCTCACCGAAAGAACCTTTGCAACCCAAATTTGGGTAGCGACCCGAGGTTAAGCACCGCTGAAATAGATGGAGATAATGCAATGCATATAGCAACTGTTTTCCAATAATAAAGTAAGAAGTTTATTATTAAGGAAACTTCGGTATTCAGCACTAGTTAGGTGATTAGGTAGATGTGTGTTAAAAATTAAAGAATCTGCAATTGTTCAAGCTATGAGAGAATGGATTCAGTCGGAAGACAGCTGCAAATACATTTGGGTATCCATTCAGTAACATTATTGTGGATTATTCTAAGTGCATTCCAAATAGGAAAACTGAGATGCCAAATGATACAGAACAAACAAGAAAATTGGCCTGGAAATACATAGTTTACTATGCTCTATAAATTTTAGTTCTCAGTTACAAATGAATGTACTGCCACTACTGCCAGACCTCACCAGAGAAATGAAATGGAAACTGTCCGTGTAAC